>JAHWFP010026008.1:0-17194 GCA_023313725.1 Lithobius niger
GCTTCTCTGGGGCTACACAATGACGCCGTTTGCGCTTCGCAGGTTTCCCATCTCTTATTGAAACATACCACCCCCTCCCCACTCCCCCCTCCCTTTCCCAAAACTGAACCAAAGGAATGATGTTTTCCCACAACTTTTCCCGTTTGTAACATTTTTACAGAGGCGCTCCTCTCCAACCGAACCAACCATTGTAAAAGCACCATATTATGACTTCTATTGGGACGTCACGTGGCGTATAAGCGCCTCTCCACCAAAGCGTTTCTCGATTTCCAGCTCGTACCCATCTTTGTTGCAATAGGCGGGCGCGGATACGTTGGCCGCCGGAATTCCCAAATTTATTTGTCGAAGAATAATTTTTAGAAGGGGGAGTGGAGGGAGGGGGGGGGGGGGGATCGGGGTTACGCCGTTCCAAGCTGCAACCCCTTCATTTCTTTCTTGTCTCTCCATCCAACCCAAGTACGCCACCATTTTTGTTCACGTATGTATTTGATCATTTGTATTCCAGCTAGAAGATTGAAGGAAACCTGCGGGTTTAGAAATTCAAAAAAACTTTTTGCGTTTTGACGTCGTACAATAACCGATTTGCTAAACTCACTATCGGATTTTTTCCACGTCTTTGAGAAACTCTGTTATTGCTGTATTTGCGTAACGGAAATCAGCTGCAAATTCTCGTACCAGAAAGTATCTAAATTTACATGAGACGTTTGTTTATATACTTTAGGTACGGCAAACACAGTTCTTTCACTTTTTTGTGTGTTGTACGTATTGGCAATAAGGCTGTAGATTTTCACCATTATTTCTCTGGTTATAGCAGCAAAAACAAACCGTCGTGTAAGACTTGCGTATCCTTGTGGAGAAGCAACTTAAGTTCCATAATCAGGTACAACAAGTTGTGAATGATGCTCGGGACACTTTTATTCGTGGACACTTACCAATACAAGACGATTGTATATGACGTCTATCCGACCAAAACTTGAATACCTGGTTACCCCATTACAATGGTGATATTTACAGGTTGGAAAAAGTTCAGAGAGCCGTCACCAGGCACTGTTCTTCACTGAAGGGTTTGTCTTACGGAGAACGTTTGAAAAGACTTGACCTGACAGTCCTTGTTAATAGGCGTTTAAGAGGTAAACTTTTCAAGACTCGCCAAATTCTGTTTGGCAAAGTCATTTTGACTGTCGACCAGTTTTTTCATAGGTCGACTGTTATACAAACCAGAAGACATAGCATGAAGTTGACAAAATCACGAATCCGCACCATTGTTGGACAGTCTTGCTTTACTGTGAGAGCCATTAATTCTTGGAACACACTTCCAGAACGTGTTGTGGCAGCACCTTCAACCAGCAGTTGGAAGAGTCAATACTCAATAATTCAATGTTAATGGGCCGTA
Source organism: Lithobius niger (assembly GCA_023313725.1). Taxonomy (NCBI): domain Eukaryota; kingdom Metazoa; phylum Arthropoda; class Chilopoda; order Lithobiomorpha; family Lithobiidae; genus Lithobius; species Lithobius niger. The sequence goes on from JAHWFP010026008.1 coordinate 1,394, forward strand.
TGAATAAAAAGAAGGATAACCTTCTATTTGCACAATATGAAGCCAATCCTTCAAGGAGTATGAATAAAAAAAAAACAAGGAAAACCTACTTCTGAGTCCGAAGCAAATGCTTTTTCTCCCGACCTTTTGCTCAAGAAGTAAATGGTTTATGAATAAAAAGAACCTTTTACTCAAAGAGGCAAGCAAATCCTTCCAAAAAGATGCATCCAGACTCATACTTTCATACGGTGGCTGTGGTTTACGTTACGTTGGCGGAAGCAGTGCATTTACGAAATGTTAGACACTACAAGTCTCATTCCTCACTAATCCACAGTCACTATAAAAGCCTATAGTTCGGTTTGAAGTAGAAAACGTGGAGTGGCTAGCCAGTACCTTCTTGTTTGTGCACAGCCACAGAATCTCATGGTGGTGCATTCACATCTCGACAAAAAATGGAGATATGTTTGAGGTATCTTTCCGATCCAGGATATCAAACAGGCATACGCGAGGAACTCAGGGTTGAACAACTGTCAGTGTCACGAACGCACAAAATGCGGTACCTAAAATAATTGCACAAACTGAACACTGGATTAAATTGTAAAGTTGCCATCTCTTGCTTGCTGACTTGACCGTAATTACCTAATGACTGTAATTAGGGTACACTAGGGGTTCGAGTGGTTCTACTCGAACGATGATGGAAACATTTGCCAAGTTTGGAATGCCGGGTTTTTGGCTACATTTCCACGTACGAGACACGTGCGTTCCTTTTCACCGAAAGTGTTTCCATATTTTGGCGGGAACGAGCCCTTATAATGAAGATGGTTTGGCGCGAAAAGAGGTCTTTCCCAACAAGCACGCAACAAGGACAGAACTCTATGCACGAACTGTCTTGTTGGACAATTTCTCGATTCATGTGCGGATTGTTAAATGTTTATTTTTGTAAATTGCGTTATGTCTAAGGAGGAAGTAAAGAAGTTTGAGTTTAACAAGTCTGCAGTGAACCCTTGAAATTACAAAATTCCCCGCCGCTCCATATGCCATAATGGAAGCCAAAACGCTATGGCAAAATAAATACCGCTTCCCAACTGTCATCGGTGTAACAGTATGTACATATTTCGGAATACCAAATCCGAGTATCCACGGAGATGAATACGTAAACCGCTAAGGCAAGTATACGCTACACGTACAAGCGACCGTGCAATGCAGCAAAGCCAGCCTCGCAAATAGCTGCTTTGCTACTGACCTTTTACTTAGAGATTGAAGTGTTTGTTCCTAATCAAAAGGTACCGCAGTTTTTACTTAATCCTTTATACTTATCTTGAGAGACGCAGGTCAAAACTTAAACCTTTTTAGCTTCTCGTGACGTAAAGCTATCCGTGAGCTGTTGAAATTTCAGTCCAGTTAGTCTGCAGCAGGTGTAGACGAAAGTTGCCTCCTGGCAGACAAAAGAGCAAAAGACATCAAATGAAACGCAATTTAATTTTCGGGAAAAACTGTTATTTTGTTTCTTTTTGTGACCTAAAGCACAAATACAAACACACAGACACGAGTGCCATAATCAACCAAATACCCCTAAAAGATAACACTTACAATACATTTTAAAAGCACGCAACACAAATGGGTGTTCATGAGTTCGCAACAAAGGACGCGACCAGACCAGCACATCTTTTCCAATAAACAACATATAAAGATCAGTTGGTGGCGTCTATTGTACCGAACTCATGAACACCCAGTTGGTGTCAGCTTGTCATTTGTGTTGCATGTTTCATCCTTCAGGGGTATTTGGTTGATTGTGGCACTTAAATACGTTCTGTATGTTTGTATTTGTACCCCTTACGTCATCAAGGAAAACGAAATAACAGTTTTCCCGAAAATTGAATGAGTTTCATTTGAAGTATTGTGGTCTTTAGGCTACCAGGAGGCAACTTTCATGTATTTCAAGCAATCTGCTTTAAAGAGTGGTCTTGTGGGGATACATGTTAAACTAATATTGTAAATATTTGTGGCCATTAGATCACCACTGAAAAAGGTTGAACAGCTACTAAGCTCGGCTGGAGCCTATAGTCAGTATCCGCCCCGGTAGTGCAGTCCCCGGCAAGTCCTGGGTTCGAGTCTCAACTTGTGCAGTTTTTTTCTTTCTTTCTCAGATTAGTGTTTCTTGTATTGTCGCAAGGCCAGTCTTTAAGGCAGAGGGTTTCAAAATAATCGTTACAGGCACACACGCGACAGCACAGGATGACAGCTTCGCAGGAGCATCACTAAAAGCTAATTAATGACGTTTTCGAGACACGAGCGCTCATGAAAACCAAGAGTTTTTTCCCCCCTTTGGTAAACAGTAAGCAGCAGATTTCGTATCTTCTTTTCCCGAAACTTCTCTTCCATTATTTTGCATAAACTTAGTTTTACACCTGTAATAAACCACACCGCATCGTCACCAAATTTATCAGCTGCCGTTAAACCGATTTCCATATAAGCCGGAGGCACCGTTAACGAATTTACAAGAGAACTAAACGGATCAAAAGGCTTGGAACAAGGCCCTTCTAAAATCTGTTTCAATTTAGGCAAATTCTGACCGCAAATTTGTTGAAACGGTAGAAGAATGTTTCAACGTAAGGCGTCTTGGTGGTGGGCCCGCTAATGTCGGGGAGAATGGTGACGGAGGTGGTGGTGATGGAGGGGGGGGGGGGGAGAAAAAGAGAGACACAAGTTGGCCAGAGGGGTTCTGTTCTCATAGATCTAAGTAAAAGGAACACTTCTAACTATATCCAGAGTCCTCAAGCGATCGTAAAAATTCAATCAAAGCGTTCCCTGCTGGCGCTTTCTGACGGGGCGCGAGCTGCCTCTCGATATCAGGGGTCTTCTCAATTTCGTCGAGGAGAGGGGGAGCGTATGTGCTGAAGGCAATAACGGGGGCTGGTACCCATTTTCTCAAGCAGTTAAACAACACCTTATTGTAGGAAAAAAGCTGTCAAGACTAAGCGATTGACGTTTTGGTTTAGCTTGTCTAGTTGTCTATATGATCGTGCTTTTGTCGCTTTCTTCTGTGCACCGTCTACCACAGTTTATTTCTGCTGTAGTTTACAGTTTGTTTGCAGTAGTTTACAGTTAAGAACAATATTAATATGTTTGATATATTTTAGTTGCTGTTCGGTTTTTGCGTCTCTAAGGGGCCGTGTCAGCGTGATTGAGCGGTCGGACTTCGGCCTTCGGTTTCAAAGGTCGTGGGTTCAGTTTCCCGTTCAGCCAGTCTGACATTTAAGTGCAAAAGGCAACGGAAATAGGTTTGTATCTGTTTTTATTTATCACTAAAAATAATGTAGAATCGTTTGCTACGCATGTGAAGCAATTTTTTTTTATTTAAAAAAAAAACAAGGCCACTACGAAGCACAGTAGGCCTTTGTGTGCAATTGGCAGATTGTAACACAGAGTATGCTTACAAAAACACTAACACCAACACAAACATATTACGGACGGTTCTTAAAAACCAAATTACGTTTTGATAGAAAATACCATTTGTACAAAAATACAATTGTACATGTAAACACAGTTCCTTTCAAGAAGCCACTCCTCTCATTTTTTTGTTTGTCCAATTTCATTAATTCAACGAAATGGTTTTGATAATTTTTTGCTAGTTTTATAAGTTTTATTTTCAAGTTTACCCAACGTTTATACTTCATTTTACAGAAGTTGTTTTAAAGAAATTCTTATCAAAACAAGTCGCCTGTCAGGCTCATTAGGATCAGAGCAGTTCATCAATGTAAGATATATCTAATACCGGTGGACGTGCGTCAAAACAGCGCGGAAAAAAAAAGAGCGCGACAAAACAGTGACGTCACAACAGTGTGACGATAATACACAAAAGTGCGACAAAACGGCGCGACAACGTAACAGCTTGACGACAAAATAGCTTGGAATAAAACTGCGTGCGACAAAACAGCTCAAAAGTTATTTTAAAACGATGACGTTTCGAAAATTGTCAACGCTCTCCTCAAATCAAAGTACAAAGCTACAGCTTCACAAATTGTATGCTCAACTTAGACCATTTTTTAATGTGCCGATGGGGAAGGTGGGGAGGGACGATAAGAAGACAATAAAACAGATAATTCTCGTTGCAATAACCGCCCCCACGCCACCCCTCCCCCACACCCATCACATTCTTAGTGATTTGTGGGCAGAAAGAAAAAGACTATTATTAAGGATTTTTTCCTTTAACTGGTTGATTTTTTTTTTATTATATCCACTATAGGAGGATTTAAAAAAGTCCTGATTTTCGTAGGTTATAGCTCAGTCAGTAAATTATCTACATAATAAAAACGAGTTGCGGAATAGCCAGTGTTGTAAAATGGCCTCCCGAGCCACCGGCCTGATACACAACAATCACTTGTAATAATGACAGTATTCGATGATTGTAAACGGAATGATTGTTGGCAATAAACAGAAAACGTAACTTTTAATGGATAAAACAATGCTTCACGTATGTGCAACGTAATATTAAACCGCTGGCTAAAGGTTCTGTCGTTGTAGACGATTACAGTTAATGGATTAAACCATGCGCAATGGCTGTTTGCCGTGACGTCACCATGAGTTAGCCAATGACGAACGAGAACAACGGCTGTTTGGCCGTCTGATTGGAGTAGCCCAGTCACGTGATATGCACGTCACAGCAAACAGCCATGGCGTGTGATATAGCGAAACTCGGATTAAATATTGACAGTTCTTTACTTTCTGCCCAAAATGAAGTAAAAAAAAATAAATAAATAACATACACGAACCCATGGAGTCCGGGGAAAGGCCAGGGTCGTGCTGGGTGACGCCGGCCCAAGCCACATCACGCTGAAGGAGGCATTATCCGCTTTCTAAAGGTTCTGTCGTTGTGGACGATTAAAATAAAAGGATTAGTGACACTCGGTTAAACACTGTAAAAAAAAATGACAAAGCCGCCGGGCTAAAGGTTGGGACTTTGCTGAACTTTGCCGGTGGTAATATTTATATTGAAGTGTGTGGAGTCCGGGTTAGGAGAGGCGCTGATTGAGTGAGCGAAGCGAACGAAAATCAGCATTTGTTACCAGGTGTGAGCAAAAATACATTAACGGGCTACACGCCTTCAGCAACAAACATATGAGAGGGCAAAGCGGCCCAATACCGCAAACGGTACATCAAACATCACCCGTGCATAGCAAACAATGTATAGCGAATCATGAAAAAAAACGCCACAAGGAAAAAATGTGTCCATCATGGATTTATTGTAATTAGCATATTTAGCGGTGATTGCCTATCTAGCCGTGTTTGAATTTCCCAAACCAGCTTTCCAGGTGTTTTTTCGTGTTAGGAAAGCAACTGGCGCTTTCAATATTTTTAGCCTCCTACTCCCTCCCACCCCCCCCCCCCCCCCCAGCATCCCATGTGTTTTCAGAAACGGAATACACGCCTTCCGCAACAAACACATGAGACAGCAAACCGCCCCAATGTTTCAAACTGTGCATCAAACACCACCCATGCTTCAGCTAGTGTAGTTATAAATTGTCATGTTTTGCCTATTATAGATAATAACGAATAGGACCATAATTATTACTATTCTTATCTTTTTTATCTCTTTTCGTAAAAATTGGTCTTAGTGTTTGTATTTTTTGTTGTTCTGGTCATATTTCTTTTTCAATCATTCTATTTGTGAATTAACATATAAATACTTGTGTATTTTTTCTGACTTTTTAAAATTTGCTCTATTGAATCCGTCTATGCCTGTTGTCATCGTCCTTTCAATTCTCTAATTATTTAATACTTAATTAATTATACCTAATTATCTAATTATTTTAACATCTCCAAACCATCTCAGTACGAATGAAAAAAGTAATCGGGGAAATAAGTGTGGCATGAAACCAGTGTTCAACCACTAGACTACGTATCGCAGAATATAAAAGCTTTTTCAGCTTGTCGAAAACATTGGCAAGTTGTGGCAGCTTCGCTAATCCTGGTCCATGGAGGGGGGGGGGAAGGGTTCGATGATTGGAACAAGGGTCCTGAGATCTATGATCACCTCATTTACGCCTAAGTTACGTTTGCGAGCCAACCATGACATCTTACGGATTAGGCCTAAATCTCAACGTGAAAAAGAAGACAAAACCAAAATCACCCGTTCCGAATGTTTGTCTATGATATAAGCCTACCTCGGCGTATCTTTCTTTCACCATTAAATATTTAAAAGTTAAATAAATTATCTTGCTTTAGTAGCCTACTTCATGTTACAAATACGATACTAGGCTATAACCACAGGTCGACAAGGTGTTAGGAGATCCGTTTGAACAGCAGAGTAGCCTACAATTTTAATAAACGCTACTTTGGAATTTCTCCTAGTGGATTTGTTTTTGTACAGGTTAAAATCGGTAGTAACCACTAAACTGACGGAAGCTGGTACTATTAGACATGCCCAAAATTGCACTCACTCCCCAATATGTCTGCCGGAATGGAAGATCTGGCTCCTAATATATATAAGTCAGTGGGTGTGCGTTTCCCTTCTCACCCCACGTGGCACAACATCAAAATTCGTGTCATGAACTCCACCACTCCGGAGAGGATTCAACTTGATGGCACAGCTCGTCCAATTTTTTGTTTGTGCTGACTCAAACTTGTAGCTTTAATTGTTTTTGAAAAGTACCTCCCCTCTCTTTCGCTAAGCATCTTCCTCTTCTATAAACCCCCTACCCTCCCCCGACCCCCCTCAGCGTTTCTTCCCAAGAGGAAACCCCCACCAACGTGCTGTGCACTTAGATGGGACGGCCCCATCTGATGGAATACATCCAGTGAAGCGGCGCCATTTGCATTTTAATTCGCCCTCCCCTCACCTCAGTTTGTCTTGGCGGCGCTGTATGAGCGCTGTCTTCCAACCAACCCGGACAGAGATAGAGAGAGAGTGCGGGGCTGGTGTCTCTGCGGCGCAACTGTCCCTCGTGAGCGCATGAAATTGATGACACAGGCCGTGTGGAAGGCGATCGGATACCCAACGGAAGACGGCTGGCTTCAAGTTTCCAGTTAAGCCTAACGTCTATAAATTTCCCTCATTTTTTTTTATTTTTTATTTTTAACTTTGGACCCAACGCCATCGATCTTTAGCGCCAGCAAAATAACTTTCTTCACTTTCGTTCTTCTTTTGCCTTTACTACTTTTTATTTTAGAGGAAACTTGGCGGAACAAACAAAGTTAGTTTTACTTTTTGTCTGCTTTTGGAAAGAGTTATGTTCCGATTTGTTGAATTTAAGTCCTGTTGTAAATGCGTTGTAGCCTTTTCTGAGAAAAAAAATTACGCTTTTTTTTTACCAGTCTAAAAGAGAAAACAAGACAAGGTCGTAGACTAGGACAAATGCATATAAAATCCGAACTTAATTTTAAGTTCCGTATAGCACTAAAAGTTCGTCGAATTGTCAACAAATAAATAACTGCGCCTTTGTCTTAAAAAGGGAAAAGTGAAAACGGACAGTGTGAATAAATCTAACGCAAAACTCTTCAGAAAAAGTAGTAGTAAATAATAATAAAAACGTTGTTTACTATACTAGACGCACGGACAGTCGGAGAACCTCACTGGTTGCTGAGGAAGTAATAAAAAAAATGTTGGGTTTATTGAGTGTTAGACACAAGAGTTCGAAGAATTGATGACACGCCACTTTTTTATTCCTATATATTGAACACTTTTATAAACTCAGCAGAACAACAACAACAACAACAACAACAACAACAACAACAACAACAACAACAACAACAACAACAACAACAACATACGAATACTGCAACTCGGCACTGACGCTTCACCTCATCAAGGTAGTTCCCAAACGCCGCTGAATTTTCCGACCGCACCTGCAGTGGTTCTTTATGAAAAAGTAATTAACATATGGGGAAACTATCGTCACGGCTGCCACTAAGCTAAAGGGAGCTAACAAGTCACACATCTATAAGAATCGCCAGCGTCCCAAAAAAACAAACTGGAGCGTCTTTTGCATGTATTAGTGCGACGCTAATGGCTTACCTGTCTTTTTCTTATATCTGTTCCGTTAGAACTTTAATTTTTTTAAGGATTGCATCCGTATTTTATACACTTACGCGTTTTTTTAACACTATTATATGTTATTTTTTTCTTGTCCCAGCAAGAATAACGAAAAGAACACTGTAATCATTTTAAAATAACTATTATAAAACAATTTTAATTAACAATTATAAAATAAAAATAAAATTTAAATAACAACTTTAAGCTATAAAAATTAAAAATCGGTTCTTTGGTTCGATCTCTGGGTGAAAGTTATTTAGTAAGGGCATTTACTACATATGTGCGTCCCATTCTGGAATATGCTAGCCCTGTGTGGTCTCCACACCTGATAAAAGACATTAAACGGGTTAAATCAGTACAAAAAACCTTCACGAAGTATCTTCGATGCTGCTACAATTTATTTTCAGACAACGTTTGAATCACCTGTGTCTTGCATCACTAGAATTACGAAGACTCCAAGGATACCTATGTCTTATTTATTCCATCTTTTGCACGAGCTCGTTGATACTGTATCCGGGTTTCTTTTTTTTTTAATATTCGCGGAAAAAATTACACCAAGGAACATTTGTTCAAACTAAATGTAACATCGGTAAAAACGGACTGTACAAAGTATTTCTTTTCAAACCGTGTGGTAAAGCCGTTGAACAGCCTTCCATCCCAATTGGTAAACTCTTCTACCCTTCAAAGTTTTAAGCATGATTTTAAAAATATTGATTTATCTTTGTTTTTGAAGTGTTTTTTGATTGTTAATAGTGACATATTTTTTATATTTTTAATAGTGGTACTATTTTTTTTTAGTGTATTACATGTATTATCATTTCTCTTATTTGTTTTGCTTTGTATTTTAAATTTTTTTTATAAACTTAAAATCTTTCAGCAGTAATTAAGTACTGAGTATTAAGTGATTAACTATTATCACTGTTCTTGTTTTTCTTTGTATTTTAAAATGTTTTGTAAACTTAAAATCTTTTTAGGACAGGTGTTAGTGAATGATAGCCATCCCTTCCTGATTCCTGTGACCAATTTGTATGTAGCTCTTATCTTATCTTACCTTAAAGAAAAATTTCCCCAACAAGAAGAACAACACCACGAATATTGTAATTACATTAAATAGCTTTCACAATTCCCTAGGCTTTGTTCATACCTACGTTTTAAGTTATAAAACTTGAGTATTGGTACGATCTCCAGGTGCAGTATGGTTGTTAATTGGGCAGATTTGTGCTAATCATGCACGTTGAGCTAAAATCCATGAAATTTGGAGCACCAGTCATTCTGAGCTTACAAATCGAACTAGCTATGGAACTCCCTCGAGATATCTCCTGAGGCCCCTTTCTGCGCCCCCACCACACTCACCTCTATGAGATTATTGACCAATAAATTCTTGCTGATGCGCTAAAACATGAATGGTACTCAAGTCATTCTTAGCAGTAATAATCGCACTGGCCGCGGAACCCCGCTGAAGTAAGCCCTCAAGGCCATCGGTGCCGATGTGTGGGGGACACAAGGGGGGCGTGGGAGCCTTGGGGAGAGGGGGAGGTATGTCAAAGGGTATGTCAAACGGTATGTCTAAGAATGACTTGTATACCAAATTTCATTCTTTTAGCACTACATACAAGAATTTGTTGGTCAAACCTCAGGGAGGGTGACCTGGACCGGGGGGGGGGGGGGGCTTGGAGGGTATCTCTAAAGGGTTTCATAGCTAATTCGAACGGTACTGCCATGAATAACTTGTGTACCGAATTTCATTCCTTGAGCTCGATCTTCAATAATTTGTTGGCCAAGCCTCAGGGAGGGGGAACAGGAGGGGCACTAGCGTTTGGGGGTATTTCGTGGGGTTCCGTGGCTGGTTCGGTATGATTGCTAAGAATGACTTGTATGCGACAACTCAAGCTTTTAGTTCGATCACCAAGAATTTGTTGTCATCAGGCTAACGGAGGCTGGGTGTGACGGGAACACAGAGGAGAGTGGGGTTTCCGTACCTAGTTCAATTTGTACTGCTAAGAATGACTTGTGTACCAAATTTCATGATTTTAGCTTGATGTTCATGATTTTGTTGTTTAACAGCTGTAAGGGCGAGGGCAAAGAGTCTCAATAACAACAAAAAATGCCATGCTGTGGAGGCCAAACGGACCGGTTGTTGTCAATACAATTTTTAATGCAGTGATATAGTTATGACACGACCCCAAATAACGAATTTCATTGGTCTCTATCAATTCTTGGGGAAACTTACAGGGTTTCAAAATTTTACATTTTCTCAAATAACAATAACAATAACAACAACAGTATTGTAGTCACATTAAAATAACGTTCAATTACGTCCGTCTTTGTTAATACCTACATTTTAAGCTATTAAAATTAAAAGTCGGTTCATTGGTTCGACCTCTAGGTGAGAGCAAAATGTTCCCCGACAGCAACAACAACAACAATTTTGTTGCCACATTAAAATAGCATTCAAAAGGTCCCAGGCCATGTCCATACCTACGTTTTAAGCTGTAGAACTTGAAAATTGGTTCAATGGTTCGATCTCCAGGTGAGGGCAAAGAGTCCCAATAACAACAACAACAACAACAACAACAACCACAACAAACTGTACTGTGGACGCCGAACGGTTCGATTGTTGAAATTAACATTTGTAATTCAGTAAAATGGTTACGACACGACTCCAAGTAACGAATTTCGTTGGTCTGTGTCGATTCTGTGCGGAACTATTTAGGAGTTCAAAGTTTGACGTTTAACACGGAAGTTCATTCTGAGGCTTACATGCGCGGCATTTGATGCATTTATCGGCCGGTAGTCACATTAAAAATGCTTAGTAAGGGCCTTGACAACGCAAGCAATAACGTCCATCGTTAAATGCATCGAGTCCATTCGTAAAATACTTGTGTGTAATCGGTTAACGAGTTGTTCAGTGAGTTTGTGAAAGTAGCTCGTTTATGAGTTTCACTCTCCAGAGAAAACTAGGTCAAGAACTACCGGCAGAATAAATATGCTTCAACTTCCAAGAAAGTTCACAAATTGACCGTAAAAGTGTCTTGAAAATACGTCAACAGTTAGCAGCAGCTGTATTTCAAAGCCCAATCTAACGATGAGCAGAGTAGCTTTAAGCCGATGCAAGTGCTGAAAATCAAGACATAAAACACTTCCAACTTGAAACAATTTAGCTAACGTGCATAATTTTTGAGACCTATATTTGGCCGGCTAGCTGGATATTCTGGGTTCTTAAAAGAGTTCTAGTTGGGGTAGTTGTCAGGGACTTATCGAAGACAATGTATTGGGGCGGAAGGGGGGATAAAAGTTGAAATTTCTGACTTCATGGACACCGATTTTTTCCTGAAATTCCGAAGACTTTCTTCGGGCTGCGTTTATTCCTATTTTTTTTTTATTTACGTTTTTGGAAGTTTCAGCCACTGATTCCGACTGAGGCTTATTTTCCGACACTGCTTAGTTTAAGGAAAATTGGAAATAAGCCAATAGCGAAAATTATACATGAGAAATAACGTAGTTCAGTAACCCACCTTTATGCACTTACGTTTCGCCAGAGTGGCATGAACCGGATTCGAACCAGCTACCTAGTTCGCCCCCAGATCACTTGCATAGCGCCTTAACCGCTATGGCCACATCCTCCACTGGCTAAATTTTCGCTATTGGCTAATTTCCAATTTTCCTTCATATTATTTACAGCCATTTATGGCTATTTATTACTGCTAATTTAGTAAGCTCATGCTTAACTGATTGGAAGTTAAAGAACATTTGCATTATATAATAATAACAATTGACAGAAAAAGCAGTCGACCGGAAGGGATAATCACGCTTAGAGAAAATTGGATGCTTCTGACTGTAAAACAGCAAGAATCTGTTGATCGGTCAATTATGCCACTCCGCACATGATGTAGTCGCCAACCGTTTACAAATCACGTTCGTTATTGGCTGGTTATAAACACACCGCTACCTGTGCAAACTAAAGCAAACGACCGCACTACAGTGAAGCCAACATTTCCATTGTTCGTACTTCACTGACGTTGTTTGTACTACACAACTTGTACAAGTTTTTCCTTTACGCAAGACCACAGATTGTCACTTTGCTTGACTCTCCTGTTCTATTGATTGATAGCCAAATAAATACGCTACTGCGTCGTTCTCCTCCCGTCAGCCCCTGTATAAAATACATATTAAGCCCGATAGAAATTCAAATAAGCCATTGAAAGGGAGGGAAGAAGGGAGGGAGGGAGATGGCTTGGAAGATTCGTCTATCTCTTGAAGAACGATAACGTACTGGTTGCTAGGGGAGGGGTAAAGGACAGAATGTTACGAGAAGTGGGAGGTGGGGTGGGGTGGGGAACCATCTCCCTCGACAGGGATAGCACCAAGGTTATGATGAATGTGCTTGTGTCTCTACATCCTCGCACGGGGATACGCCATACCTCTTCATGGCGAAATGAAAGTCTTCTGGAGGCTGTGGTATCCCGCGGTGTACGGAGGTTGTGTACATGTGGGATACCACTCGTTGACAGATCGACTATTGTTGTGGCTTTGTGGTTGGAGGAGGAGAGTTGAAGGCAATGAAACAGTATTTGTCAACTGACCTTGTAGACTTGCTTAACTATACGGTCAGGAGGATTTTGTTCCATTTGCAGTTACCACGGATGATTTGCACCCTCAAGCTTGGGAGAACTTAACGCTGGTTTAGTAATGTTTTATAAAATTTGTACTTCAACATCAAGCCAGTGAAGGGCCTTGACGAACCGTTGACGACTTCCTCAATTGAAAGACAAACAAAAACAAGCCATCTGGGGCCATTTTGGATATTAAGTCAGCTCACATTGAGAAGTTTCTTGGTTCTAATCACTGGAATTTCCCTTCTCTCCGTTACTAGATTTTTTTCTACTTCTAAACGGATGTGAAGTTCGAAATTCATCTATACGAGCACTAGTTTGCTTCAGGTGACGAAATTATCAACAAATGTTTGTTTGGCACCGGTATTGGTATCGCGTCAAACAGCGCGGAAATAACGCGCGACAAAATAGCGAGGTCATAGAACGTGACGACAGAATAGTTTGGGATAAAACAGCGCGCGACAAAACAGCGCAAAGAGGTATTTTAAAACGATGACTTTTCGAGAATTGTCAATGCTCTCGTCAAATCAAAGTACAAAGCTAGAGACGCACAATTCGTACACTTGACTAACACCATTCTTTATGTGCTGATGGCTTGGGGAGGGGGAGATAGGAAGACAATAAAAAACGTAAATCTCTTTGCAATAAACGTATATTGCAATAGGGCCAAAAAATTGCACCAAATTACAAACTGCAAATAGGACAGTAAATAGGACAAAAATAAAAATGAGTAAATAAAAAAAATTATTTACCTTCGTGGCATTGCCCACAACTTTCAGTTGCTAGTCTAATTTGACTTTATCCATGATGACAAGTATTTTTAACCTGCATCCACCTTCTTAGATTTATAACTAGAAAATTTACTGACTGAGCTATCGTTCATGAAAATCATGACTTAAAAAAAAAATCTTTTAAGGTGGATATAATAAAAAAAATCCACCTAATTAAAGCCAAAAATCGTTAATAGTCTTTTACTCTGCCCACAAATCACTATGGATTCGATGGGTGTGGGGATGGGGTGGCGCAGGGGCGTTACAATACTTTTATTGCAATGAGTATTACCTGTTTTATTTCTTCTTATCTCCCCGACGCCCACCTCCCCCACCAGGACATAAAATATGGTCTAGTTGAGCATGCAATTTGTGAAGCTCTATCTTTCTACTTTGATATGAGGAGATCGTTGATAATTTTCGAAACGTCGTCGTTTTAAAATAACTTTTGCATTGTTTTGTCGCACGCTGTTTTATCCCAAGCTATTTTGTCGTCAAGTTGTTATGTCGTCGCGCTGTTTTGTCGACACGCTGTTGTGACGTCGCTGTTTTGTCGGGCGCTGTTATTTCCGGGCTGTTTTGACGCGCATCCATCTCTACGTAACAAGAAGAAAAAAAAGGTTACCATATACCACACACATTTAAGGAACTAGAAAAAATATGTTACATTTGTGCTAACAATCCATACACAGACTCAGCCTGGTTGCTGGAGGTTTGCGGATCTGGTCGAACCCCTGGAAAGGGGAACTTGGCAAAGTCCCGGCCAGGGTAGCGTGAGAGGCTACCATGCTCCTTCAGCGGCTATGGGATGTATTCTGGCTATTCTGGACAATCTTTCGGCCCCGACGATGATCGGAGGTTTCCCGGGTCGAATCCCCGGGCTGGCACTTCCCTTTACCAGATTTCTTCTTCTCTAAAAAAAAATCTGGTAATGGTCAAAATTGAGCCGGTTCAGCCATACAAGCATTAATTGCTTCGGCTGACATACGGCTCGTCAAAATTAAAAAAAATAAATAAATAAAATTAAAAAAGACTATATACTTAATTATCAATTTATACATGAAATCTATTTATTACACAACTATTAAATTGTGTGATGTGTACGACGTGTAACGATTGTTGTTATTGTCGCTCAAGTTATTACTGTAACTGCCAGCAATGTTACCCTTTAACATATAAATTATTGTTTTTGTGGTATCTAAGTTTAGGCCTCAGGATTTACATGGAAGGAGGGTTGGGAAAAAACAGCACTACTGCAAGCGGCCACTGGTTTTACGTGTTGCGTACGCATCGTGGAACTGTGGCCATGAAATCATTTGGATTTTTGGATTGTATTCTTTTAGGGAGGGGTAATTATTCACTGGTGTTAGACAATTAGTAGCCATATCGATTGCTGTATTCGCAAGAGAAAACAAATCGACTCTCACTATAATTGACTTAAACAGGTTTATTTTACTTAAATGCCTTGGTCTGACCTGATTTGATTCAGGCTGAATTGTAAGATCACCCAATTCAGGCTAATTCCTCAAAATTCAAATAAATTATACCCAATTTGAGCCCCATAATTCACAAGAATGTCTAATTTTCTACATTGCCCTACATTTTGCCAGAATTTACCTGCATTATGGTGGATTAGGCTCAATTGGGTACAACTAAATGGAATTGGTCAAATATTTCATTGACCAATGTAACCAATGTGAATTTCATTGACCAAGTGAATTGGTCAAAGTGAACTAAGGTTGAATTAAAAACAAGTCAATGAATTGGGACTG
Organism: Lithobius niger; assembly: GCA_023313725.1. Classification (NCBI taxonomy): domain Eukaryota; kingdom Metazoa; phylum Arthropoda; class Chilopoda; order Lithobiomorpha; family Lithobiidae; genus Lithobius; species Lithobius niger. Next base: position 16,560 of record JAHWFP010026008.1, read on the forward strand.
ATTTGTCATAATGAAAAACTATAATTAACTACAAGTGGCACAAAATAATCTAGGAGTGGATTTCAGCAACCTACAACCTAGCCACGGGTTCTTTTTTCCTACAACTGAACATACACAACTTGGGCCACGTACGCTGCATCTTAGTTTCTATGAGAGATGCCAACTTTGAAAACGTAGTGATATCATAAACTTTGGATCTAAAACCGTACACATCATTTTTGTTGAGGAGCGCGTCAGTTAAAGAAGATTAATTGCGCATCTAATGTACAAAGCATATTTCCAATGACGAGACACTATGGACTTTTTATTAGCGAAGGATGAAAAAAAAAAAAACAGGCTTTGTACCATGAGTTACAATGACATCTAACTTTCGTTTTTTTTTCTGCTCCTTTGTAGTAATTCCTGTATCGCCAGACGGAGTTTACCAGGATGTACAACCATGGAGGGATGCCAACTTAAACTTGGAATATAATCCTGTCAACGGCTCGGATGCCCGACCAGGAAAAAGTGGAACTTAAAGCAGGCTACGAGTGCGGTCCTGCCTTGTCACATTATTTTTCAGTTCACCCGCAGGGAAAACCAAGGAAATACAAACTGCTTATATAACTGCCTTTCTTTTCTGAGCTAAAAAAACG
>JAHWFP010026009.1:0-10428 GCA_023313725.1 Lithobius niger
ACCAACTGAGATTACAATCTGTTCCTCTCTCTGCAGCTTCAATCCCAATTAGCCATGCACAGTTAGCAGGTACTACAAACTCGATAATGTCGTCTTTGACGTCCACTGGACTGCTTCAGATATGCAAAAGAGCTTTAGTTAATTAAAATATACAGGTAGCTGAACTACACTGTTTTTAATTTTTTCCTAATAGGTACTTTTCTTCAAGAGCAAATGAGATCCGTTTTAGACGTAGAACGGAAAGTGGATGTGCTACGCAGCCAAATCGCCCGTCTCCGTAAGTTATCTTACTTATTTAATTTAATATGATAATTTAATATTTTAGTATATAACTTGTTGCGATAGCAACGGGTCTGGCAAGGACCGGGGATAAGGGAATGGTAATGTTGGATGTGGGCAGGGGGCACGAATGCCTTACCACTTAGGTTAGACCTGTCAGGGACTGTAAGATTGCTGAAGGCATCACCAAACATGCAGGACAGGGGAAAGGGGAGAAAATGGACCATAAACACCGAAACTTAGGACCTGTATGACAGAAAGGTAAGAACGTTACAAAATATAAAAAACTAATGCATGCATGTAGGGATCATCACCAACTGGAAATGGAAAAAAAACAGATTACAATAAGAAAATTAAAACTTATAATAAATAATAGGTAGTAAGATTTGCTACACGTGCCCAAGCAGGTAAAGGAGGGGGTGTAAGCTATCGAAACCGCACCCAAATTAGAAGTTAGGAGGTTCTTTTCAGGAATTTAATCAACAGTTCAGTCCTCAGCCTACGGTGATGAAACCCCATTTCAGTGTCCATTCATACTGTTTCAGAACTCGGGGCATTCCATCTGGGGACAACACGAACGAAAAAAAAAACAATTTTTCTGCAATCAATATGTGAGCTCTGTACAACCAGTTTCCATGGGTGTCCTCGTGTGTGATGTAAACCTGGCACAAGGTCAAAGAACGGGAGGTTCACCTCAATGAGGCCACGCAAGATTTTATTTTAAAATAAGATCAAACTTCAGTCTTCTAAGTTCAAGAAGTTCGAGGCCTTCTCTTGAGTTTTTCAATAGGGTTTAAGTTCGATTGGACTCGATTTGATCAATATCTTCAAGGAGGTATGGTGTACTCCAGCAATAGACCCACGAAAACTTTAAATTCCCAAACCTTAGTAAAAATGTTTCCAGATGTGAAACCTCGGTTTACTATCGCCAATTGATGAAAAGCCGATGCGCTTGTCATCCGGCAATGGAGTGAAGACTTTAGGTTTTTTGTAAACTAAATGCCAAGGTCTTTTACCTTGCTAACAGTTGGAAAAAGTACATTATCAAGAATATCCTGATAAATTTCATGTGCCAACTTTAAAAGTTTAACACTTCTGCATAGATAGAGGTAATTGCCAAAGAGTACACCAAAACTCGACTACTTTGATTTCATTTGTGAGTTCCGTTGAGGTGTAAGCAGTGAAGTTTGCGCTGCTAACCTTTAGTTCATCAGCAAATTTGTACCCTAGGTGTTTCCCAAACTAAGATGATTAAGGTAGATGACGAACAGAAGTGGGCCAAGAACCGAACCCTGTGGAACCCCACAATGAACCCTTGCACTCTCAGACCGTGATCCGTCAATGACAACCTGCTGGGAACGATCCTTTAAAAATGCAGAAAGTCAGTCAGCGAGGTCACTCGCAATACCGCAACCGCCAACCTTTAATAGACGCTTACAATGAATCACAAACTCGAAAGCCTTCTTAAAATCAAAGTAAATAGTGTCGCACTGGCTGCCAACATCACGCGCTCCAGTCCAGTGATCAAGGACAGATAAAAGTTGGTGAGTAGAGGATCTGCCTGGAAGAAAACCAAATTGATCCAGACTCAGAACAGAGTGCATTTCAAAAAAATATATAGTGTTACGTATAATTGAGTCCATTGCCTTGCATGCCACACACATCATGCCCAGTGAAATAATGCTGATAAGGTTCTGATCCCTGAAATAATGTTTGCTTGTTAGCCTAGATGATGATAAATCTCAAGGTCCTGATGGCATTCACCCTGCTTTTCTGAAAAATTGTGCCGCTACTTTCTCTAAGCCACTTACAATTATTTTCCAATCTGTGATCGAATCTGGTAATTCTCCTTCTGCATGGATGTTTGTTGACATCATCGTCCTTGTCAATTAAAGGTTCCCACCTTGATGCGAATAATTATAGGTCTATCAGTCTAATTCCAGTTGTAGCAAACGTTTTTGAAAGAATTATTTTAAATCATTTACAGAGTGAATAATTGCACGAAAACAAAAATCCTCACCAAGATGGTTTACCAAAGGCAAATCCAGCAGTACTAACTTGCTAACTGGGATCACTGCATGGAAGACAGACCTAGACAGAAAAATTCCAAATGATGTTAATCTACACTTGACAACAAGAATGCTTTTGGTTCCGTCCCCAATTACCAACTGTTTTCCAAACTTAAATCTTGGAACCTTAACTTATATATTTATAACTGGATTAGAGGTCGACCGAATTTCGGTTTCGGTTACGGTTCTTGTTTCGGCCATGAAATTAATAGCTCAGTTTCAGTTTCGATGGTAAACTTTCTAAATACTCTAAATACTCTAAATAGGTAAATACCAGGTAAATACTCTAACTGGTTCAAATAGAAAGTGAAGGAATCATTCAAGGTGGAAACCTTAGGGCATGGCTTTTCAGTAAATTTGTAGAGGATAGGCCAAAAGGTCTGATTAGCAGCATCCTCATGTATGCAGATGACGTAATGCTCTATCACAGATCATATACTATTGAACACTGAAACTCTACTACAAGATATCCACAAGTTAGAATCCTGAACACTTGACAATGGCGTGTGCTTCCACCTTCCAAATATTTCGTTCTACGTATTGGAAGAAAACGTGCTCCAGACGTCACTTATTCTGTTGCCAACCAACCAATTTCTCAAGTTGACTCTATAAAAGACCTTGGATATTATTGATATCATTATTGATAATGAACTGATGTTTCACTTACAAACTGAGCACGTGTGCAAGGAAGCCCACAAAAAGTGTTTTGCTTTATTTTCCACTTTCACTAACTGGAATGCTGACATCACACGGAAATTACACTGAACCTTTATCCGTCCGACAATTGAATATTGTCTACAGGTATGGTCTGCATACTACATAACTGACAAACACAAAATCGAAAAAGTTCAGAGATTGGTTACCCGTCAGTGCAAACAGTTGAAGCAACTTCCTTATGAAGATGGGCTTAAACAGTTGGAGTTTCCTACTATACAGGAACATAGAAAAAGAGGAGATCTTATTTCAACATACCAAATCTTAAATAAATCCATTGATTTGTCCAGTGAAACCTTTTTTGAACTCGCCAATGTTGGCTTTACTAGTGGTCATACAAAGAAGCTCAAGAAGCCAGCATTCAGAACTGACATTGGCTAATCATGTTTTACTTTGCATTCCACCAGTAGGTGGAGTGCCTTGCTGGATTCTATAGTGAACTCTACAATGCTCATCAGCTGGAGGAGTCGCTATGACAAACTCACCCTACACTGATGTTTTAAGCATGTGTTTTATTTCAGTTTTGCTCCCTTATTTTTATTGTTATCGTTGCTACAGTCGTTCCAGCCGTTTGGCTATACAGAAGACTAATATCGAAATTCATTATTATTGCTAGTGTATTTTGTAATTTGTATATCCTTACAAATGTATCGTTTTCATTGTTGTTTTCTTTTCAGGCGGTGACAGGGGAAAGAGAAGTATTGCCAATCGAGTGGATAGTCCACAAAACGATCCATTTTATATTGGCAAAAGAAGTGAGTAATTTTGACAATTTTGTTGAATGGGCGTACTGCCTTACGCTTGCCATTTCACCAGTATTTGGGTTCAACTTTCATGGCTATAAACTTAGAATTAAAGAATAACCTTAAAAAATTACTAAAATCCTAATTACTTTTTTATTCAAGCAGCTTTACACCAATTAATACAACAATAACTAGGGCCGTCGTCACTTCCACTGTTGATATATGGAGCGGGCTCCGCGTTCTTGGCTGTTTGGCTGTTTGGCCAAAGTCGGCCTTTGAAAGTAGTGATATCATTAAAAAAATTGCCTAGTAATTTCTAAACAATAAGAAACAGTTGCTTGGGATTTGGACCATAGGAAAGCTGATGAAAAATCTTCAAAATGGTTTATTCAAACCTCAAATTCGGTTGGTGATATGTGAAAATACCTTCAATTTGGTTTATTACCGATCTATGTGGATCTTATCTACAGAACCCGATTTCTACCGGAGTTGGATACATTTGTAATCGAATCGGGATTGGTCCTGTTTTGCTCTTAATTCTTTATAGTTACCAGACACATGTGTGATAGTGAGGGCGAAAATTTTATTATGAGATCTGGGGGCCATAGCCCTATACCCCAAAACGTTACTCACAATGATCACCTGTTTATCATCAACAATCAACCTTTTAACAATGATATGCCTTTAACAATTAGAAATGGCATCTCTGTCTCGTTGTTTGGGTTTTGGCTCTTGGTTATTGGTCCATTTTGTCACCCTGATGGTTCCTCAACCCCATGTCCGATTCCATTTTTTTTTTATAAACCTTGTCCAGACTCCTGAGATACTGCATTCAAAGATTGGTTTGGATAGTCCATGTACATTTTTGCAGAAATAAATTCTGAGGTTAGTTTTCTGCGAAAATGGAATCCCAAACTAACAGAAATTAGGTCCATTTTTGCGGAATCAAATTTATAGAAAAAATATGGCCTGCTGCCCCTTGATAAACTGCCGCTGCAGTGTGTGTAACCCAGCTTATTTGGTAAAAATGGGAATTACTGGTTTCCTGTTATGTACTAGCACACGTGTTACAAGCGCACAGTGTGTCTAGAGCATACCCGGAGTTGCACACCTGATGCTCCACAATTACTTGCGTCATACTCTTTAGGATTACAGAAATGTCGACGTATATAATTGCTCGCAAAGTACCCCTACCTCTTTCGTTGTTCCGTACGGGCAGAGTTTCAACACCCAGAGTTTCACGATTGCTTGCGCCATAATGTTTAAGATTGCAGAAATATCGATGTTGTTATATAGCAGAGTAAACTGAAGAGTCATGCCTGGGTAAATAGACAAATTAAAGGCTCTTACGGCTGTCGTAATTTTTAACAACGCTATGCTACAGAATATGTATTTTGCGGGCAGCCATATATAATAATCCTTAGTGCGTCAAAGTGTTCGTAAGTGTTCAGTCACTTGCAAAATAGGCCAGTCCAACAAGGCTGCTCGGATACGTACAAAGAGACTTCTAGGCAAAGGTTTGGTGAAGGCATCTGCGATATTGTCTTTGCTAGGGATGTAGGTAAGGCAGAACTCTTCTATGTTAAAGACTTTCTCTGATGAATCGTTATTGCAGATCAATATGCTTCGTTTGCATTTTCTCGTTCTCGTTGTTAGCGAAGGCAATGGCTGATTCATTGTCGCACTTCACACGTGCTTGTGGTTGGACGTTCAACCATGGCACTTCGTGGCAAATGGTTGTGAGCCATCGTACTTCCATCACTGTAGATGCTAGGCTAACAAACTCCGCTTCCATCGTCGAACGCACAACGCATTTCTGATTTTGGACTCTCCAGGTGATCGGGATGCCTGAGATAAATCCAACTTTCCGGACCATGATCTTCGATCATCTTTGTTTGATGCCCATGATGCATCGGCATAAAACATTAGGGCAGGTTGTCCAGGAGCTACATCTAAGCAGATACTCAGGTCCCTAGTTGAGTGTGTGTAGACTCACACACGTAGCAGCAGTCTGCAGTGATCTGTTGATGGATTGCTGTTAAGATGTGATAGCGCTGTCACGGCAAATGGGATGCTAAGTACATAAGGGCATGGATAAGTGATCGATATCTGGTGACAAAGTCTTCATCTTCGACAGGTGACTTGTTTCTTGATAGGGTTCCCCCTGACTCTATAGAGGCACCAATAGTCGATTGGCTTCTTCAACATCAAAGTGCTTTGCGAGTCCTTCTATGTACTTTTTCTGATGGATCTTCCTTCTTCCATCTTTACATTCGAACTGAACTCCAAGGAAAGTACTTATTCCTCCAAGATTTAACACATCACATTCTCGGGCTATTAGGGCTACAACCTCTCTTAGAGTTGCTTCATCTTTAGCAAAGACGGCTAAGTCGTCCATGTAGACTAATACTACGGCTTTTCGTTTGAATGTGTTATACAGTTCGTTGCAATTAGCTTCGAGAATCCTATTTTCTGCATTGTCGAGTCCAGCTCTTCAAACCAGTTCTTCCCTGATGGGTGAAGTCCGTAGAGGGCCTTCTTCAGTCTCCAGGTGATTCCTCCACCTGATCCAAATCCCGGGGCAGGTTTCAAATAGGTTTCCTTGGCTAGGCTACTACTAAGGTAGGCACATTTTATATCTAGGTGGCACTGTACCCATCCTAGACATACGACTAGTAATGTGAAAAAGAATTTCACTAACGTGAATGAGATTACGGACGAATATGTCTCAAAATAATCGCTTCCTTTCTTTTGGGCATATCCTTGTGCTACAAGGCATGCACGAAATTTGGCAACTTTACCTTTACTGTCCTACTTGATGGTGTAAACCCAACGAGATTCAATTTGCTTCTTTTGGGTAGATTTCGGGATTTCTGTAAAAACATCTCGCTGACGCAATGTTTCTATTTCTTCTTCAATCGCTTGCTTCCACACAGCTGACTTTGCTGTATGGATAGGATAGCCTCTTCAAAATTCGCTGGAATTCTTACTTCCGCGCATAGGGCTTCAGGATGAAAGCTTATGTCTTCTCTCGCAGTAGCGAAAAATTCCTCGCTGTCGGCTTCTTCCTCAGACGAGTCTCGATCTGTAGATGTTCTGGGCGTCATCGGCTCAGTGTCTCTTCCCACTGCTTCTACATTTTCAATTTCTTTGCCTCTCACTAGCATTGTGTTTTTGGTGCTGAAGTCGAACGTTCCAGGGTTGACTCTGAGATTGTTCTTTTCACAGAACGTGTTGACATCTTTCATTGATCGAAGTCGTGGACCATCCATATATCCGTAGTAGATATCGGCTCTTCCAGCATTTTTCCTGGATGGGCGTGTAATGACTTGACGTTCTCATCCTGGTTCAGAAACTCTACCAGTTCTGGTTGGCAGTGAGCTGGATTCTCCACGATGTCTTTCTGCGACAGGTCGTTGTTCTGCAGGCTCTTTTCTTCTTTCAATGGGCGCTGGTGCAGTTCGCTCTCTTTCTCTTGTTTGCTGCACTCTACATGATGGCAAGTCTGGCAGTTAATCTTCTAGGATGAATTCGACGAAGGTGTTCTTCCTGGTGTTCTTTCTAATGGCTTCCATGCCAGTCCTTTTCTGGTCGAATCTGGCATTCTTCGTCTCTCTGATGATATATCCTTCGTCAGGAAACCAAATGCCAGTGGTTGTGGTTGTGTAGGCATAACCCATCATGATGCCTTGTCTTGATCCTGGTCGCAGCTTTGATTTGGGACGACGGTCATCATAAACAAAACAAAGAGATCCTATTCTCCGTAGGTGATGCACTGCTGGCTTCCTCCCATGATACATCACGTCAGGAATTTCACCATTAATCCGTGTATGAGGTACCTTGTTCTTCAGATAGACTGCAGTGAGTACCAGTTCAGCCCACCACTCTGCTGATAACTTGCCTGCTACAAGATGGGTTCTCACTGAATCTAATACGGTGCGATTCAGTCGCTCGGCAACACCATTCATTTCAGGGCTGTACACATTTGTACATTGTGCACGGATCCCCAAACAGTCCAGTTCTTTTTTTAAATATCCGGCACAATATTCAAGTTCATTGTCTATTCTCAGGGCTTTGATTTCCTTCCGGTCTCTCGCTCTACTCTTGCAAGGAAGATCTGAAACTTCTGGAATGCTTCATCCTTTGTCTTTATGATGTAAACGAAGCACTTACGAGAATAGTCATCCACAAAGGAAATAAAAAATCTAGAACCTCCTGCGGATGTTACTGACACAGGGCCAAATACGTTGCTGTGTACCAAATTGAGAACATTTTTGGCACTTTGCTCAACTAAAGTCACATGTCGAGCACGGGTGGCTTTTCCCAGCTGCTATGAGTTGCAGACAAGATTGTCTGTTGAAAGTGCTTTAATCCCTCGCACCTTTTCGTCATGATGCATCTTCCTCATGGTTGGGATGCCGATGTGTGCGAGTCGTTTGTGTCATACTCGGTGTCTTGTCATCGTCGACGTCGTAACATCAGTCTGGTTGAGTGTACTCCCGGATATGTCATTCTTCTCTGTGACGACAGAAGAGTATGCTTTACTCTTGGCTTGGAAAATATCTGCCTTTCCATTGGGTATCTTGCTAACGCTTGTAGTGGGGACAGTGCAAGACGTCCGTTGACTATGAAAGACTTCCGTTGACTTCCTGCATCAGCTAAGTAGGTTACTGCATTTTGTAGACGAGAGAGGTATTTAGCCATGGTATCTTGGGCATCATCTTCATAAAGACGAACTCTCATCACAGATGTCCTATCCGCGCTCGTGACTTGGGCTCAAATACATCAGCAAGATTCGTCCATGCTTCCAAAGTAGTCTTGCAGTTTTGGACTAAAGGCCTAATGTCGACTTCTAAACCTAATGTTATAGTGGCAAGAGCTCGTGATGCTCTGAGAACATACTGTCGTTTCAATCCCGGTCGTGCTTCTTCTTCTGCTGTGGTTGGTACAGGTTCAGGATTGACCGCATCTATAAAATAGGATAAGCCTCTTTGTATAGACTATCGCCACGATGGCGTCTACGAAAATTCGGTTTCTGGCAGATATTACGGAAAAACTTCACTCGTAATATATCGTTCTGGGCCAATAACCTTTATTATTTAGCAGAGTAAACTGAATAGTAACGCCTGGGTAAATAGACAAATTAAACGTTCTTAGGGTTGCCATAATTTTTAACGAACGCTAGGCTAAAGAATATGTATTTTGCTGGCGGCCATTAGTAGCGTGCACGGCAAATTCACTTTGTTAATGCAGGCACTCGTTCGTCAATATCTTTGCGAGCAGTTTATTTTCAAAGCTTACCTTCTTTATCCAGATATTTACATGGACCAACGTTATTTCTCATTTTCAATAAAATAATAGTTGACAAGGCATGAAAAAGAAAAATACAAGGCATTAGACTGTTGTGAGGACAATAATGGAGATTGAACTTTCCTCCATCCAGGCAACCAGAAGAAGAAAAAGATAGGTACGATGATGGCACAATTTTACCGTAATAACCCGTGTGATTGGGGCGAGAAATTTCCATTATTTTGCTTTCTATACACAACTCGGTTGATTTGAGAACTGGTTACACGCCTTCTTTCTTAAATTTCGGCCGATAGATAAATGTACGAACAGACCCTCCCATTCAAGAAACTTTAGATCATCCACTTACTCTTTTGTCTGCTACACTAACAAGTAATTTGCGTAAAACTTTGGAGAGAATATGGCGGATTAGACATTCTGATAGAGTTTATGAATATGCTAAGCTAAATGCTCGTATTCCTAAACCTCTGAAATTCGAAGTTGGTGATAAAATTTCGATAAAGATTCATTATTTGTTACACAAACATAGTTATTTCGCGGCTAAGCTACAGAGAAAATTTGTATTACCCTCTGAAATTGCGGAGAACGTTTCTCCCTAAATTTGTTGGGTCCTCCAAGTTTCAACCGGTCTCTTGTAAAAGGCGCTGCATACCAACATGTATCAAATTTGAGACCTGTTGTTGACGAAATCTCTGGTGAATTCACTTAACTATGGAATTCCAGATTCTTTCTGCCTATAACACAAAAACTGGCTGAGCTGGGCAATGCAATCCGTCATAGGCTCACACAATACTATCTGATAGTCCCCTTTCCTATTAGGAAACTCTTTATAAACTCCAGATTGTACAGGTGAGGAGAATTAAAAATTGCAAGAAGGTTCTATTCAAGCGTGCTATAGGCGCCGAATCAGTTCAGCCGATCACAGCCAGAAAGGGGGGGGGGGGAGCTACGTGTGATTTTTTCCCCCTTCGTAAACAGGTGCAAAATTAATTCACATGTAGCACCTACTTTGACTTTCCTACGGCTTCACAGTAAATAGAATAAATTAGGTACAAAACTAGGTGATGTCCAGTTGAAAATGATGGGTCCTACTGTTAACGGAGTGAAAATGAACTTAAATTGAGTACTGAATAGTGAAATTGAAATAGGCCTAAAAAACGGCTTGGAAGCCTAAAACGAACTCGCAAGGTCCAAACTCATCCCTCTTTTAAATTTGAGAAAGATCCGACGACGTTAGGCCTAAGTAGTGGCTTAAAGGAGAATTGCCACAAAATGACAGGCTACAGCATCTATAAGCAATTTACTGCTATATAGTT
>JAHWFP010026010.1:6576-19235 GCA_023313725.1 Lithobius niger
TCCTAATTTCTCCCTAAGTTGTCAGTTTCACAGCAATATACTATCGGATGTCTTGGGGCAGGCAGGGATAACACAACGCGTAAAATGAAGATGAAACTCAAAGAATAGGGAAACGTGTTATCATATCATACTCCATTCTTCTTGGTTGAATGAACGAAAAGTTTTTTTTTGGGGGGGGGGAGGATGGTACAATTTGGGGGAGAACAGGCGTATTTGTAGCATGAAGCCATTGACATTATGTTTTTTCTTACTTTCTTTTGCTATTGGCCTTGTGTTGCCCCTGAAATGGGAAATAGCAGTTACTCCTCGCATTCCCCCCCCCCCCCGCCTCTCTCCTTCATACTGTGGGCAGCCCTGCCATTGGTTACCAACCATTCTGTCCAGACAGAAAGTAGTTTTTTTTTTAATATGTAAAGGTGTCATTTTCAGTGTGTGGCAGTTTTATAGAAAAAAAATTATTAAATGAAATTCAAGCATATGCATGAATATTTAAAATTGTCCGCATTAATGAAAAAATTGGCTGCTATAGAGTTCCATTTTTTTTTTATTAAGAATTTCCACGATTTAACAGTAATGTATGATGAAACCTTAATCTGGTTTCCAAATTTGTTTGCTAATGCAGGTGGCAAGTTAGTGTTCTTTGTTTTAAGCCTTACTCTTTCTTTATTCATTTCTTGCCTCATTAAAGAGCTATTTTACTTATTGAATAAGCATCTAATTGCCAAACTTTTAAAAATTTTGTTATAAATTTGAGTAGCAGAATTGTGAAATTTATTCCAAAAAATATGAAATTGCTGGCCCCTCGGGCTAGGCTGACTGAATTTTGTTTCTATTACCCATTACCTGTTAATTTTGCATTCCTTTCCGGAATGTTGCCTTTCCCTAGAAGTTTTTTTGGTTGTACAAAGCCATCCAGCCGAGCAAACCAAGTGTTCATGCGTGATTACACTCCTCCATATAAAGGTGAAGAGTCGCGGCCAGAAGCCATCTTTTTTTCTCTAGAAATGTAGAGATGGTGATTCAAGGTGGGTACAGGTGATGCATACTTCCTATTAGGCAATAGAAACAATATTCAGCCCAAGGGTCAAGCAATTTCATATTTCTGTATGACGTTCGAAACATGAATTATCTAATTTTTGTATTAATAGTTAAACCTCGTCAAAACTGGCTGTGGGTACCACCCTGATGGGCACACTAGGGTAAGAGCTGGCTCCCCCAGAAAGTTACAAACTTCGCACTGTATTCTGGGAAAATTTTGAAGCAGGAAAACGGTTATTATTATGTGGAAGGTCTGTCCGGTTTTCTTATTTAAAGGAGTCTTGCTTCAGTTCCTTGTTTATTGAAGCTCGCGTTGAACTTTTTTAATGCGAACATTTAAATACATCATTCAACTTTGCTAGCACCTTTTTTTTTAATATGCTTCATGTTATGACTTCAGTTAGGTCCGTGTGGTAAGGATAACTACTACTACCTGAGGTAATTAACTGATGTGTGTGCAGCTATTGGATCGTATACCATTCCTTGTCACAAGCTCAGCTGGGCGAGAAGCTACGGCTTTCGTATCCCGTGTCCACGACAGTTGATTCAACATCGTCAGTCTTATTTTATCTGTAGAACAATAAAATGCGTCAACTTTCCGGCATGTGCATGAAATGGCGTTGAACCAGGAGGTGAAACACGCCGCGATATCTACCCCAGTCTGCCTTGGCATTAAAAGACAATCTCCGTCCCCGCAACAGTGTCGTTTCAGCACTATTACGTGTGGCATATAGCAGCATGCATGTCTAATCATAGCAAGAGATACGTTTTCACTTATTTATTTATTAGGTTAAAATCTAGGCTACATTTTTTTAACGTCGGTTATCCCCAGCGACGGCGTCAGGACTGAATTGTTTGTGGGGCCGACAGAAGGCACATCTGGAAACAGAGTGGGTGTAGGATTTTTTTTCAAGGCACTAGGCACTAGGCATTAGGCACTTTTATTCCGTTTAATCCAACCGAAACGTAACGTAAGCTTCAATGTAGTACAATTTATTTGTAAAGTACGTCCCATAAACACACTATAAATTTTGCTACCCCTATAATGCCTAGTTACTAAAAATAAATAAAATAAAATAAAATAAAATAAATAAAAGCTCCGTTTATTCATTTGATTTCAAGTTTAGCTTGCAAGATTTTTTTTATTATTTTGTTTTCTGGTGGTGACATGAGTGATGGGGTGGGGGGGGGGGGGGGGCCGGTATAATTTTTTTTGGGGGGGGCATGGCCCAACCCTGGCATCGTCACTGGTTACCACCAGTGACCACCAGTGAAATTGTTACAACCAGTCGTTCCAAAACTGGCTGCATGTGGTCACGGTCCAGAAAGAGAGATAGAACATGAAGCAATATTATAATGGACACTCGTCGAACCTTACGCGATCTCCTTTATGCAACTCCTGCTCAAACTGGCTAGGCTAGTTAGTTGAAATTCCAGAATATGCAGTGATGATCTAATAAGGTACTAAAGCAGATAAAGGCAATTATTCAATAGAAAAAAAAGGAGGCTATGTTCGCTGACTTACTTTGTATTTATTTATAACCATCAGAAAAAAAAAGTATGACAAGTATGTTGCATCCAATATGAAGTCGTGCATTGCAATGTAAACCCATTCCACGCCATAAGGAATGCTTAAACAAAAAGACAAAATAACAGTCAAGCTACGTAGAGCGAGTTTCCAGCCAGTTCTTAAGTAACTGGAGTGAAGCGAGCAAAGAACAGTCGATTTCTCGGATCCTTGGTCACTTAGCGAAGAAGGTGTTGAATTTTTTGACCAACCAATGAACGTATGGCACTTTTTTAAAAAGGCCCCTCTAGCCATACATCTGGAGTGGAAGGGGTTATTAATTACAATTTCAAAATTTATGAAATGAAGTTATGTATCAAAATTTTCAGTCCCAAAATCATACTGAATGGGGATTGTGGCCAGCGTTTTTATAATAGAATTGATAGGCTAACAAGTCGGTGAACCTAAGTCCGGAATTCGTTAATTTGTGTGTGGTACAAGTTTAAATTTACTCGTGATAACGACCATCACAAAGTTCTTGCTTACGAAGTCAACTACAGTAGGGTAAAATACGATATTAAGTCAGCTAGTCCCCCCACTTCCGGTTACGTGATAAAAGTGGGGGTAATGATGCACTTCCGGTCACCTGATGAAAAATGAGGGATAATGGCATCATTCATCAATCTGGTGGAGGGTGGAAAATTGCTTTTTACTACTTTTTTCCCGGCTTTCATCGATCTGGAGGAGGGTTGCTATGATACCACTTCCGGTCACCTGATAAAAGTGGGGGTAATAATGCACTTAAGCTTACCTGATGAAAAGTGGGGGCATCAATCTGGAGGACTACCTTTTTTCCGGCTTTCATCCATCTGGAGGAGGGTTGCTACGATACCACTTCCGCTCACCTGATAAAAGTGGGGGTAATGATGCACTTCCGCTCAATTGATGAAAAGTGTGGGTCTGGAGGAGAGCAGACCTTTTTTTCGTCAAGATTGTGGACGGTGCCTACCCTTTATTGGTTTTTGTCGATCTGGACCTTCCATTACGTCCGTCAAAGTGGGGGTAATGACGTAACTACCGGTGGCTTCCGTCGATCTGGAGGAAAATGCGGGATCTAGAAGAGGGCGTCAATTTGAAGGAGGGTGGGTTTGTATCCCGCATATTTTTTAGACTCACCTAGGGAAGAAAGGGATATGAAAAATTGTTTTCTTAATATAATAAAAGGAATGAAAAGTTTTCTTTCGAGATAAAGAAAAATGAATTCAAAATCGTCGTTTACGTGTACGTATTGTGGAAACGTCTACGCAACACGACAAGAATTAATCCATCATCTTCCCAACCACCGATCTGATCTTCGACCAGAGTGTTTACTCTTCGAAAACGAGTTGAAAGATGTTGAAGGCGAAGTAACTTGCAAGTTGGTGCATGATGATACGCATCGAATTTATTTCCGCAAAATTGAATATCGTCCCTAGCGCTCAATTTACTGTATTGTCCGCTCAAATTTCTTATTACGACTTGCTTAGATCAACTGAACAATTGTAAATTTCAACTGTGTTTAGAAGCAGATTTTAGCAGGGATTCCAACACAGTGCGAGCCTATTTCTGGTCTCTCTATACAGCTATTTACAACGAATCTGATGTGTCGGAAATCTTGGAAGATGCTTGCAAAAAGATACAACAGTCCGTCGAAACTTTCGAAGAAAAAGGTAGTGGTTGGCGCTTTTTGAAAGTTCGGGGTATAACCGTAAAAGTGGCAAAAATCGATCCTTTTTGCCCTAGTATTTTCTTACCTTTGCCGAGTGCATTACGCAAGAAAAGCGAAGTTATAGTGAATGTGGAAAATTCTGACCAAAAATGCTTTCTGTATTCAGTTTTAGCCGCTAAAATGAAGTGCTACGAAACCGAGGTTAAATATTACGAACCATTTTTGAATATCGTAGACTATTCCATGTTGACGTTCCCCGTGAGTCTACGACAAATTGATTCCTTCGAACGAGTCAACAATTTGTCCATTAACATAATTTCTTACAAGGGATCGATAGGATTACACCCGGTGAGAGTGAACAAAAATATGGAAGGAGAAGTAATTGACCTGTTACTAATAGCCGACGAAAAAGGAAATACTCATTACTGCACCATCCTCGATATTGATAGGGTACTCCGATTTCGAGGTGTTGGTAGTAACAGGAAACTTTCCTGCCGTAACTGCTTCACGGCCTTTGGTAAAGAACAATTCATGATGGAGCACACCAGTAAATGTGTGAGATTGAATAGGGCGCAAGTACTCACTTTCTTGCCACCCGGCGCCAACACGTTAAAATTCCTACACTATGATAGACGCAATTCTCATCCTTGGGTAATTTATGCAGATTTCGAATGTATGCTCAGACCCATACATACTAGTAGCACCGATCCATCCTCCAGTTCGTCTACTAAAGTCAGTTTGCATTCACCTACTAGTTTTGGCTACGTCGTTGTTGGTCCAGAAAATGAAATCGTGAGTCAAAAATTCTACCTCGGCGAGGACGCGGTGGATAAGTTTTACGAATGTATGAATAGCGAAATTAAAAAGTTTGCCACGATTATCTCAGGACCGAAACATTTAATGATGACTGCCGACGATGAAATTCGGTTCTCGAAAACCGATACTTGTTACTACTGCAACAAAGTCATCGTCTCCTATAAAGTGAGAGATCACTGCCACTTCACGGGAAAGTTCAGAGGTGCTTCTCACGTAAAATGCAATCTGGAAGCTAGGACAATAAATACTATTCCGGTCGTCTTCCATAACTTGGAAGGCTACGATATGCATCTTCTGATTTCTGCGACGGAAAACTTCCCTTCGGGAGTAGACGTTCTTGCTAGAAACACCGAGCGTTTCATGAGTATGACCATTACGCGATACTTTTCCTTCGGTGAAAAGGAACTTTCGGTAAGGTTGCGATTTTTAGACAGTTATAGTTTCCTATCTTCCTCGCTCGAAACTTTGGCTAGAAACCACAAGAAAGATCGACCCTTCCCGATCTTAAAAACTGCTCTCGATTCTGTAGACTGGTTCGTGCCAGGAGTGAAAAAGGAAGAAATCTTGGATTTATTGACGCAAAAAGGCCACTACCCGTACGAGTACGTGCAGTCTATGGATGTGTTTGAAGACCAGGAATTACCTCCTAAAGCGGCGTTCTTCTCCTCTCTACGAGGTGAAGGCATCACCAACACGGAGTACCATCACGCAACGTCAGTTAGGAAGTTGCTGAAGGAGAAGGTTTTTAAAAATTACCATCTCGTATATCAGATGATCGACGTGTATCTTCTAGCCGACATATTTCAGACTTTCAGGGAAACTTGCTCGGTCAATGACGGCATAGATCCTTGCTACTAAGTATCCACACCAGGGTTTAGTTGGGCAGCCGCGTTGAAAAAAACCAAAGCTGAACTAGAACTGTTTACGCACGGAGGAAAGCATAACTTTATAACTTCCGGTATCAGAGGTGGAAGAACTTTTGTGTCGAAAAGGCACTCGATCGCCAATAACAAATATCTACCAGATACTTATGACGACAATTTTCCTAGTCTGTATCTGGTAGATTTGGATGTCAACAACTTATACGGGCTAGCCATGACGGAATACCTTCCCTACGATCGATTTAGCTAGCTGACGAGGAAAGAAATTCTCGAATTTCGCTTGGCGTCGGTCGTAAAGATTCGGAATACGGTTATATATTGGAAGTGGACTTGGACTATCCACCCGAGCTACACGAAGATCACAACGATTATCCTTTAGCACCGGAAAAGTTAAAAATAATACCGAGACTCGTGTCTCCCTTTATGAAAGAAATGGCAGGAAACAAGAAGATCCTTTCTACTTCCAAACTGACGACCAACTTGCTCCCGAAGAAAAACTACGTAGTTCATTACAGGAATTTACAATTCTACTTGAAGCACGGTTTAATTTTGAAAGGTATCCGCAGAATTCTAAAATTTCGTCAGAAGCAATGGTTAAAATCCTACATAGACTTTAACACCGAGAAGCGTCAACTAGCTACGACGACGTTCGAAAAAGACTTTTTCAAATTGAAAAATAATTCGGTATTCGGAAAAACCATGGAAAACAAATCGGAGCGTTTATCCGTTAAAGTGACCACGATCCAAAAAAATCAATCAAGTACAGCACTCTACCTTACGCGGATTCCTTCAAAATCCTCAATGAAAATCTCGTACAGGTAAACTTGAAGCTTCATAACGTCAAGTGCGACTTACCAACTTACTCCGGTTTCGTAAACTTACGATTACGAATTTCACTACGAGTTCATGCGTCCAAAATACGGAGACCGCACGCATTTACTTTTCACAGACACCGACAGTCTGTTCTACGAGGTAGAGACTGACGATTTTTATCGGGATATGGAAAGTGAACTAGATATATTCGACACCAGCAATTACGATCTGTCGCATCCTCTATACAGCGTTAAAAACAAACAAGTCCTGGGCAAAATGAAAGATGAAACGGCGGGCATTCCGGTGAAAGAATTTGTAGGCTTGAAAGCAAAAATGTACTCGTTTTTAGTCGGGGAAGATAGCGTTAGAAAGGCTAAAGGGATTAGTAAAGCGTTTATCCAAAAAAGTCTCTGCCACGAAGACTACAAAAAAGCGCTATTTTCGAAAAAATCGTCGAAAGCCACGTGGAGGAGCATTCAAAGTAAGAATCATCAGCTCGCCACGGTTGAAATTTCGAAATCATCCGTATCTCCCTACGACGATAAGAGATTCGTGTTGGACGATGGAATACATACGTTAGCGTACGGTCACTACAGAACCGGCATACCGCACGATTTGGTAGATGACATAATCGATCCGATGGAGGATGAAGAAGCTGAAGAGCGTGCTTCGCTGGTAAAAGACGAGGAGGAATCAACCTATGAAATACCGAGACGAAGCGAAGAATAAAGGGAAAAGAGCCGCTGCTTTTCGTAAGAAATGTGCAACAGAAACTACGGAGGAGAGAAAAGCTAGGTTGTGTAAAATGTCCGCCGCTTTTGCTAAGAAATGTGCGACAGAAACTGCTGAACAGAGAAGAGATAGGTTAGGGAAAAAGGCAGCTACTAAAAGAAGAAGAAAATGGGTCTAAAAAAATACCATACCAAATCGGTACGGATATTTTTAGACCCGGATCTATTTAGACGGGTCAAAGGTTGCTAATGTTATCGGTCCAACTATTAAATTTTGAATCGTATCTTTTCCACTTGACAAAGTAGAGCATTTTTCCATCTTTTCCTTTCTTCTTACGGAGTACTTTTTCTACTAAAAACAAGTCCGGAACGAATGTTTTTTGAATTTCCAGTTCGTAGAAACCCCCGAGAATAGGTTCGCCCGAATCGTCTTTTAAAAGGTAAGTTACCGGATCAGTTTTTTGCACTTTGCGAATCGTGAAAACTTCGTTGGTAAAATGTTGGAGATATCCTTTATCGAAAATTTTTTTGACTTTAGAAATTCTGACTTTATCTCCTACGACGCACATTGGTTTTTTAGACGGTCCTTTAGGTTTCGCTCGTCTCAGCAATGGTTCGTGCCGCCTGGTTACTTCCCTCGACCGGTCCTTTAGGTTTCGCTCGTCTCAGCAATGGTTCGTGCCGCCTGGTTACTTCACTCGACCGGTCCTTTAGGTTTCGCTCGTCTCAGCAATGGTTCGTGCCGCCTGGTTACTTCCCTCGATTTCAACTTCGTAGTAGAATGGACGGTGTCGTTGTGCTGGGAAACTAACTCGTCGATAATATCTACCCATTTATAATTTCCCCACCCGGTGAATCTTTTCCACATCCGAGTTTTCAGGGTTCTGTTGAATCGTTCTACCACGCTCGCCTTCATCTCCGAGTGCGTAGAGTACATGTTGATGTTGTGACGCTTAAGGAGTACTTTGAAGTTTTTATTGTAGAACTCGCTACCTAAATCGACTTGTAAATTTTTAGGCGGTGTCGCTCCTACTAGTATTTTCTCGAAAGCTTCGGTAACGTCTATACCGGATTTAGATTTAAGGGGAATAGCCCATGCAAACTTGGACATGACGTTAATACAGGTTAATAGGTAGTTAAATCCTTTATTAAGTTTAGCGTACGGTATCATTTCCACCAAGTCAGCCTGCCATAGATCGTTTAGGCCCAGTACAATCACTTTCCGTCTCGGAAAATTTTTTCGCGCTGGCTTGTGAAGTTCTTTTACGATTTGGTCCATTTTTTTTATTTCCCATTCCGAATCTTAGTTTCGTTTTCATGATCATCTTAACGATCGAAGCTGCTAGTTTCTCCCGCCACGTCAGGGAAGAATCGTCTCTCACTCTTTGAGCTTTGGAAGCGAGAACTTCATCGGCGATGTGCCGATCTTTTAAATCCGAGCACTCGGAGTAAGCTATATCGTGTTCTTTGCACGCTTCGTCTAGTTGATTAATTCCAGGATCTCCTCGAGCCAATCGTTTTTCCAGTTTGGTTCCCGCACCGCAGTATTGGTAGCCAGGCAAATGCAGTTCTAGCGGTAACGTATCTATGATTTTATTTACGATTCCTTTCCCAGATTTGATAAGGGAAGCTCTTTTCGTTCCGCATACCTCACAAAATACAACTTCCATTTGTCTGTTATTTTTTGCGGTTATAATAACGGACGGCTCGGGGCCGTTGGCCGTTAGCCGCCTACATTTGACGCAGCACCTCATCTCGATAGTTCTTTTGTTTTATATGTAAAATCCAAACCTAAATTTTGATAAGCCACCCTTTTCTCCCGCGCAGTTATGATTTGTCTTTGCTCTATTTCCGATTAAATTTCCACCATCTCGTTTCTATGTCCGTCGTGACCGGCCGATGCAGACTCGTACAAAAGTCTGAGTCTCTTTATCAAGTCGTTTGGATCGTCGTAATATTTATAATCTACTCTGCTACCCGCCTTTTTAACCATACCACCACCCTTTTTATCAGTTTTTTTCATATCCTCCCAAATCTGACGAACCATCGTTACGTACTTGGTGCTACGATTAGATTTGGGTTTACGAGTTTTTGGATCGTTGTTGATAAAAATTGCGTCGGTATTTTGTAACATGTCCGCGTAAGCTGCTTTAACTTCTGGTGAGTAGGAGGGTTCTTTCAACTCTCTCGAAACTAGCAAACTCCAAAGCGCGCGTCTCCCCGTATACTGCTTCCCCCCGACCACTATATCATTTTCAAAAATTTTAACCACTTTATTCCCCATGGTAAGCTCGCCTTTTTTCGTGTCGTACTGAAGTCCAAATACCGAATCAGTTTCCTTGGGATTTTTGAAAAATTTTGTCAAGAAATACGCAGCCGTTGGTCCGACAACTTGACCGGGTAACAAACTATCGAGGGACCGGAGAGTGGGCATGTGGGGAAGCTCAGGGGGGGGGGGGTATAAATGCGTTTAGCTTGCACCGCGGAATATGAGGGGGTAACTTTAGGGCCGGTGCTCGTAGAGGCATATTCAGTTTGAGCCTCGGGAGACATTTGCATTATCGGAGGAGTCGAATATTCGGCGGCGAGATTGAAACTGGGAGGAGTAGCGACATCGGAAGAAGTCAACAATAAATCCGTTTCGTAGTCGTCACTTTCTACCTCTTTAATCGGGGTAGTTTGCGTGGCTAGATTGTTTTTAATTGGCATAGTTTGCGTGGCTAGAGTGTTTTTAATCGGAGTGTTTTTAATCGGAGCACCGAGCACCGGTGTCAGGGTGCTTACTACCGGTTTAAAAAATTCTTGTAGCGATTCTTCTTGCCCTCTTTCGCCCAAACGTCGATTTAGAAACTTTTTAGTTAAACGTCTTTTGAGTTTTGCGATTTCTCGTTTCGTCTCCATTCTTTTGTTTAATAGGTAAAAACGAACGTTTGTATCTCCCCTCGTTTAACGTATT
Source organism: Lithobius niger (assembly GCA_023313725.1). Lineage (NCBI taxonomy): Eukaryota > Metazoa > Arthropoda > Chilopoda > Lithobiomorpha > Lithobiidae > Lithobius > Lithobius niger. The sequence continues at coordinate 17,027 of JAHWFP010026010.1, forward strand.
GTCAATTGATAAAAACCCGTAAGGCTTTTTCCAACACGTTCTACACAACGTTTTAAAGTCCCAAAATTTCATGTCGGGGTCAACGTGATTTTCGTAAACGTGTTTCAAATTTAACTCATCCACGGGGAAAATAATTAATAAATTTGCGTTGTGTCTGACCACTTGTTTAGGAATTCTCGTGTAAGATTGACTGCAATAAAAAACGTCGGCGTTTGAATGACGTCCTTGAGCGAAATAACGTTCGATGTTTTTTTGTTTGTCCAAAAGGCAATCGTCAAAAAGAATCAGGTTTCGAAAATTTGGGTCAAGTTCTTCGGGCGGAATTAAATCAATTTGAGAATCGTGAAAAAATGCTACGTTCTGTCCAATTTTTTCCTCAATTTTGGTAAATACAGACTGCAAAGCTTCGTACTTTGGTTGACGTAAAGTTTTACTGTAAATATATAATCGATCGTAGTCGAGCCATCTTTCGTTACAGATGAAATTAAACAGCAAGTTAGTTTTTCCACAATACGCGGAGCCTATAATTAGACATCTGATATTCGAAGGTAGGAACGGATGATTTTTAGATTCTTTCTTTGGTACGAAAAAGTCGTAGTTTTTAATTTCCATCGCGTTTTTTTTTATTTATGCATTTACGGAGATACCAAACCCATAAAGTGTTCGTCGGTAAATTTATCGGAAGTATCGGAATGAGCTACTCCAAAATCTACGTTACACCATAATTTCACGTTGCTGGGAGACTCGTCGGTGACGTAGACCGCGGTAATTTTTCCAGTGACTTCCTTCAGATTTAAAGCGTTGAAAGATGGTAAGTTAAACCACGGTTTGTCAATAACATTTTTATTAAGTTTTCCGTTAGTTTTGTGAATATTCTCGTACACCCAAGTTCTAAGACAAAGTGGTTTGTCTCCATTACCCTCGTTCGCCTTTTCGCAACAGGAGTAACAGGAAGAAGTCGAATGCATAGAATTGGGATAATTGAACATAGTCAAAGACACGGGTTTTTGATCGTCAAAATCGATATCTAGTTTCGTACAGATGTACCGTTTAAGATTTTTCAACAGTTTTTGAGTTTCCGGGTCGCTAGGTGAAATCCACCTTTTATATTTTGATTTTTAGTCCGAAACGGGAGTCCCCGAACCCTTTAAATCCTTAAATTGTACGAAAGGAGACAAGGAAAACTTTACACCATTTTTAATCTTTGTACCATTCTCGATTTTAACTTTCAGCAAGTTTTTTTGTAAGAGATTGGAAAGATTCGTTTGCCAGGATGGTTGAGACATCACGGTTATTCCTTTTATTATATATATTTTTTGAAAGTTTAAAAAAGGATGTCGGTCAACAAATTTGGTCAGCCGTTGAAAAGGGGGAGAGAGGATGATGCGATCGGAGTCGGTCCGAGAGGTGAGCCAGGACTCGGATATGTTTTAACCCCCGAAAACAACTACAATATGCAAAGCAAGCGATTAACTAAATTAGGAGTCGCTATCGAACCCGAAGATGCCGTCAATTATTCTCAGATCGGTACTCTGACAACGGACATTCAGAAACTTAAAACCGACTTCTCCGACGAATTAGCTTCCACCATCGAAAAAAACACGCTGTATGTAGACGGGTCTGACGGAAATTTCTACGCGAAGAAGAAACAAATTAAGGACGTGGCTTTCCCCCGGCACGCTGCAGACGCTGCGACAAAAGTCTACGTTGACAGGAATTGCCTATTACAGGATGAGCAAAAAGTATACTTCAACGCAACTAACAAGCCGATAAGAAATCTAAGCGAACCTACTTTACCGAACGATGCCGCTACGAAGGTATTCGTCGACAGCAATTGCTTGATACAAGACGATCAGAAGGTGTACTTCGATGCCTCGAACAAACCGATTAGAAATATAAGCGAGCCGACTTTACCTAGTGACGCGGCTACGAAGAAATTTGTGCACGAAAATTGTTTCATGATAATCAGTTTCTGCATGAAAAGCCCTTTTCATAAAGAAGTTGACTGGTTCGTTAATTCCGGATCTATCACGAACTACATAAGTACAAGTTCTGGTTTAATTCGTAAAGCAATTTTATACTGCAACGATCCGAGCGTAGAAGTCGTCGTTAAATGTATAGCGGGAACGAAAACCTTTCTTATTACTAAAGCGAAGGAAACGCATTCGACTACTACCATTTTTGACATTCCTTACGAAATGGAAAAAGA
>JAHWFP010026011.1:0-47417 GCA_023313725.1 Lithobius niger
TAAGTTTTTCTTCTGTTGCCTAAACGAAAATACACGTTATTTAGCAGTCTGTTGTTTCAGCATCAGAGAACTGAATGCTAACACCCGGTAATAGATGTATAGAATCTTACCCGTTACCCGAGTGCTGAGCTCTAACAATAACGAGGGCGCACAGCGCCCGAGGTATTGTTGGGTTCAGCATGAAGGAACGAGCAAGAACCTATTTCTCAACCGATTTCGCCTTCTCTGCACGAGCCATCATTGTTACCACGCGTTGACTTATTGTTACATTTACTCTAGTTAAGCGGCGTACAAACGTTCTAGTGAAGATATGATGGTGGCAGCGTCTGATGTTTTGCACGGTAACCAAACCACTGACAAAACAAGATAAATGCAGCGAATTTGACGATGAACAATTAAAGCAAACATTCATGGTGCCACATTGCTTTTCCTCAACCGTGTTATGTTGTGATGAATTTTAATTCTTGTATTACGAAAGTTTAGTAATCTTTTTTTTTAGGTTGCAGCGTATTTCTGAATTTTAATAATTCTTGAATTCGAAAGCTTCGTACTCTGCTTTTTATTTTGGTTGTTGAATATATTTGATCTGTGTTTAATCATCATTGATAAAATTACGAAAGGAGATTCGTGTTGTTGGAGTTTATGCCGCATTTGTGAGAGATGTAAACAAAAAAGAAAAGGAGTGCTGAGATATCCCAGCACCCAAACCGAAAACCATTGTTGCGATCCTACACTGTTCCATTGTTACAAGAGTGCGGAGATTGAAGAAGAAAGCGGTTGAGAAATTTCCGAACGACACACAGAAACATCTTTTTAGAATGTCTGTTGCATTGTTTGATTGTTGCCATACAATGATGCAACCAAACAGAGAATCCAATCCTGCACATTGTCGATGATGGTGTGCAATCAAAACTGATAGAAAAGCCCTTGGTTCGCGAGTTTCCCAGTTCCCGTGTGGGAAGTCGAATATCCCCTTCCCTGTTAAGTGCCTCGTATGTGTATTATTTGAATATCTCGTCGTAGAATTCGAGGTTATATCCAGGCAGGCAAACCAACTTTCAGGAGTGTATGTAAAAGCAGATTAAAGACACATTGTTGATTACATTTTCGACTTAATATTATTTTTTTTATTTTATCTGCAAAGCTACCAAATGTGGTAAAACGTTTGGAAAGATGAGCTAAAATGCAAGAGACAGGTCATCGCCGTAATACAGTTAACAAAAGTAGTTGCCTTGGGCGCCAACTGGCCAACAATTTATCACCATAACGATAACCCGTGCCACCATCACCCACAATCAACCCGGCAGAAGATGAATTGCTATCTTCCTCGGCAACGATGACCCCGAAGATGCACACGATACGTTTGCTTGCAATTGCAACATCACGGCGCTCTCCCCAAACTTATGAAAAATACGTGATCTGTTAAACGGTCTGGATTGGGAAATTGAGCTACGTGATTCCTCACGAGTAAATGATGCGTGGGTACACTTCTTGAGCATCATTCACGATTATACAGTTGAAGTTACCCATACATCAATGAACAAAAAAAGAAAAGGAACCATAAATTCCAAATAACTGGCAAACAAAAAACTGAACGCCTGGCACTGCTATACCTCTAATCGTACTGCAAAAAATAGGCACATTTACTCTAGCTTTAAAAATAATTATTCGAAATCTGTAAAGGAACTTTTCCATTTAAAGGAAAAAAAATTAATGGAGGGAAATCTTTAGGCACTGTTTCTCTTTTATCGTCAGAAAACTAGATCATCCCCTACCATTCCGCCTTTAAGGGTAAAAGGCTCTTTAATAACTAAGCCCGTTGAGAAAGCAATGGCACTAAACCGGGAGTTTTCTAAAAAAAATGGGGTTAAAGATAACGAACAGCAACCACCACAAATTACGGGAAGTGCTGACTTAATAAATGAAAATTGTACGAGTGTCACCTTTACATCGGTAAATATATTATTTGCATTGACACATTTAAAACCAAGCCACTCTATTGATCCTGAGGACTTTTCTTCGTATTTTTATACACAAATTTTCACCCAAATTGTAGCTCCTTTGAAACAAATTTTTCCCCTTTATTTTTCTGCAGGTGTTATACTTAGCATCTGGTCAATGGCCACGGTAGTGCCTATTTTTAAAAAAAGGTAACCCAGTGGATCCCAAGAACTAGCGGCCTATATCACTGACCTCCGACCCTTGTAAAAGAATGGAATCCCTTGTTCAAAACGTAATAATGCAACACGTTAAACGGGTTCAACATCAGAAACAATGACCAATTTGGCTTTTTGCCAGGTCGGTATGCGGTGCAACAACTATTGAGAGTATTGGTTAAATGGAGCGAGGCTTTGGACACTGGAATCAACACAGACGTTAACCTGTTTGACTTTGACTTCAAAAAAGCTTTTGAATCGGTGGTGCACTCGAAACTCCTCTCTAAATTGAAAATTTTACGGATTTAACGGAAAATTGCTGGAATGGATCGAAGAGTTCATTACCGGTTGAAGACGACGAGTAGTAATCGACCAGGAGTTTTATGATCTTACTAAAGTATTCAGTGGTATACCACAAGGACGGTCCTTGGTCCACTGTTATTTGTCCTTTTCCTTAACGATCTTACTTGTAATAACACATTGGTAAATCAAGAAAAATTTGCTGATGACCTAACGTTACACGGCCAAATTATTTCGTACGCTGAGTGTTTTCAGCTGCCGTGTGTCTCGTGTGTTCTTGGTCGGATGTCTGGCAACTGCTGCTCTCTCAGAACAAGTGCCTGAACTTCTGTGTGAGAAAAGCAACTACTATCTGAATTATTCTGTCGGCGGTTCAAACTTAAAAGTTGCTACACAAAAGTTTAAGGATCTTGGAGTTTGGTTCCAACCAGATCTCAAGTTCTCCACACACTGCAATTATATAACGATGATGGCCAACCGCAAATCAGCCATCGTCCACCGCTGCTTCACGTCAGGAAATTTAAATACTAAGCTCTGGGCATACAAGGTATACATCCACCCAATTCTCGAGTTTGCTTGCCAAGTCTGATCACCAAGCCTTTAAAGGACATCGAATACATTGAAATGGTCCAGAGACGATACCTAATTCCTTCCAAATTTAAGTAAGAAGCCGTACAGCGTAAGTTTGAAAATATTAAAATCAGATACACTTGAACTGCGCAGACTCAAAGCAGATTTAATTTTAACTTCAAAAATTATACATTGCTTGCTGCCGCTTGAGCTACCCTTCTCCGAAATAAAGCCAAACTTCACTTACGCGAGACCATCCAGCTAGCGAGTCTCGCGAGGCCAAAGCTGGAAAGCGAGGCCTAGCGCAGCAAACTCCATATACGCGAGACGCTAGCTACAACGTCTCACCAAGGCAAGCGAGGCCGTCTCGCGCGCTTCTACTCGGCCCAGAATCTTTCGGCTAGCGAGACCACCTCGCTCGGCTCGCTCTGCTGGCAGCCAATCTGGAAGAGGGAGTTGATGACGTTTCAGGCAAAATGGCGCCGTAAACAAGCCGTTGTGTATCCCTGTACTCGATTGGTTCGGCACTCAGTTTAGATAAATATTTTAATTGTTAGACAAACAAAATGAATCGGCAATTACATAGGAATGCATTTAATAATTGGGGCCATGAAATGGCAGGCAGACTAGGTTCAAATCGCGCTATTGTTCATCTCCGATCTAAACAGGCCACAGGCCGAAGAGCTAAATCACCGCTAGAAACGATCGTTCATTTCTCACAATAGTTGGGAAACTTGCGTTCGTTATGAAAAACTAGAGAATAATCCACTGATTCCGAAAATGCTATTGTATGAATCTGAAAATCTTGCAGTAATTAGCTATGAGCAAAAATATGCATTCATTTCAGAGCCACTCAGAGCCAATCAGCGTCACGCTAGTGTACCGCAGTGTAGCCAAGTAGCTTGAATGCTCGCTTGAATGGAATTTGAGAAGCGAGAGCTCGCCGGGAGGGTCAGCGAGGAAAACGGCACGCTAGTCCGTGTAGTGTGGCTAGCTTCCTTGCTGGTCTCGCATAAATGGAGTTGGGGCTTTAGTACTGAGACGAGAACTAGGGGCCACCGATTTAAGCTTGTGGTCCCCAGATTTATTATTAACTGTAGGAAATCCTCCTTTGCTGTAAGAGTCACCGCCGTGTGGAATTCCTTGAGTGGTAGCATTGTCTTGGCCTCATCACTTAATATTTAAAAAAAAATTGTTGAACGGGCAGTGCTTAAAAGCACACCTTCTCCATCCTGAAAATTGTCCATACAATTTTCGATCCTTCTTCTTTCCTACTAATTTTTTTAAAAGCTGTCCTAAATTGGCCATCTTTCGAAATTTCGTAATTCTTGAAACTAGTTTTATTCATTTGACGATGTATCCGTTGATATGATTCTTTTTTACCATGTTTTTAATTATGTAATGTTTATATTAAGTTGTTAGCGGTTCCACAGGGAACCCTTTCTTGCCGTTTTGCTCTTTTCAGACAAAACGGCAAGAAAGGGTTCTCTGTGGAACCACTAACAACTTATCGTAAAAATTACATAATTAAAACATGGTAAAAAGAATCATATCAACGGACACATCGTCCAATGGCTAAAACCAGTTTCAATAATTAAGAAACTTTAGGGACAATTATGCTAAAATTATGCAATAAATGCTATTATTATAAAATGTCACGAACACCCTGTAGTTAGAACCTATTAATAGCTGTTCTATTTTTCCCTCAGGTTAAAATTAGCTATAACCACGGTGCCAGTAGGTGCATATACTTGCGCCTCGTTTGGCGACGGCAAAACAGCTACCACAGAAATGTGCTTAGTCGTATTTGAAAGGGAGATGCTATGGACCCATTCCTTCACTCGGCTAGCATTTCATGTCCACTGCACAAAAGCACCAAGCCCTCAGATTGACCCTATAGAAGTACTGGATATCTTGGGTAAGTAACCATATCTAAATGAAAGAAATTTCGAATAAGCAATTTTTTAGCTACTATCCGTCAATCCTTGAAGATATAATGAATTTTTTTCCCAAACAAAGCATTCAATTCACTGAAAATTGGCAAATTTTGAGGGTAATATCTTTAGAAAGATTTTGAAATTAGCTCGAATGGTGGTAAAGCTAAAGTCGATATGAATCATTTTCAAGTTAGCAAAAAAGTAAAAACGTATGCCAGGAAATCGGTATAAATAAAACACCTTTACAGTCTTAAATTGTTGCAAGTCCTAAAAAATTGCCTTGCACCCTTAGGCCATCTTAAAAAAAGTAAGCCTTCTTCCAAAAAAATCTTGGCGGACACAAGGTTTTAAGATTATTATAAGGCCTGTAATATATATAACGGGGGGGGGGTGAGGAGGGGGAAGACACTGAAAATAAACTTCATGAGTTGATATTTTTGGTCAACCGAACAAAAAGTTGTCTGGAGTCCCTGCTAGTGGTATTAAAAAAAGGTTTCAAAGCCCTTATAGTTCGGGTATGGACGGCAGTTGAAAAAGTTGTTTAGTGTGTCCGTATGAATTTGTCAATCAGTGTCACATTGCTAATACATAGGTGCCTTTCAGTAACTGTGTATAAATAGTAGCTGAGTTGGCATGACATACATTGCAGGAAATTGAATGGCCTGCAGCATTTTGCTCACGATTTTAACATTTCTATCAACAGCCAGATGTAAATATCAAGAAACATAATGCAAATCAGTTGACTCTTCCCAACATGTTCACAGATAGGCTGCAGACATCTTTGACGTGATGGACATAAGATATCTCGAAAAAGATCGTTACTGCTCATACTGTAACGAAATACAGTAGAACCTCGATTATCCAAACACCCTGATTATCAAAACTCGCATTCTTAGACAATATTCAGAAATTTGCTGGTTTTTTTTTTAGCGAAAGAAGAAGCATTGACTTTGCTTTATTTATATTCCTGGAGTTATTTCGTGGACAATTTGATTTTCAGTAGTTTTTTTTAAAGTTAAGGATATTGCACAAACACTAAATCTGAGTAAAGAACAAAGTTCTCCTCTTTTATTTTGCATGTAAATTGGATTATCCAAATTTTCTATCATCCGAACAGCCTTCGGTGGCAATTACTTCGGATACTCGAGGTTCTACTTAAATCCAAAACTTCAACACAGTACGTGTTCGTTCGCTTCACAACAAAGACCATTATACTACACAGTCTTCCAATTTACAACAGTGAACTGCTGTCTTACTCTTCATCAGGCCTAACGAAGAAAAGTTTGGAAGTTTACTTCACAAAAGTAAACACTTTTGCACTGGAAATTTCGAATGCGCAAAAGTGTTTACTTTGAGTTGTTATGTAAACGATCGAACTTTTCTTCGTTAGGCTTGATGACAACAGCAGTTTGAAAATTTGCAAGACTGTGTAGTATCGTGGTCTTTGTTGTGAAAGTGTGCGAACACATGCCTGTTGCACTTTTGGGCCTAAAACATACTTATGTACACTACACCAAGCAGTTATCCATTATTATCTCTACTACACGTGCTCCATGAGATGAAAACAGATAATTATAGAACCGGGGCTGAATCCATTTGAAAATTTGAATGTTTCTCTGAAAAGGCCACACAAAGTTAATAATTTGGTTTACCGATATACTGGTTTACTGTGCGGCCTTCTATAAGCACTGGTTAAAATTTGTATGCCAATATTGGTTCGAGGTAAAAAAAAATCTAATTTTGGACAATTTCGACATAACACTACAGGCTAGCTTTCTTCATTAGAAATGATTTCCTACTGCCTGGTGATTTTCTCCCTGGAAATTTTATTAGTAGGTTGTGTTATTTCACGAGCAAACTACGTATTAACTGCAGTACACTGTGTGTTAATTTTAGGTCCAGATTCATATAATTCCTGTGGATATTCCAAGACTATATGTTGCTTATTTTATTTGAATAGCAATATTATTCGGTTCGATGGAAAAATTGCATTCAGTACAGCTTTAATTTAAAACATTTGTTGTGGAACAGGATTTTTTGGTATTCTGTTTTTGGTAGTTTGATGATTTCAGTCAATGTTAAGTAATTAAATCACTTTTTTTTTTACTTTGCTGCTCCTTTACAAATAAGGCTGCCAAAAGTTAAATAAGTGGTTCTTGGAGGTACGCGTGTGAATTTTGCTTAACACATGTAAACTTTTTATCAACCTTTTTTATGGAAAAAAATGAAAATTATGATCGCGCATAAAGGTTTTCACCAAAGACTGCTGGATCACTGCCCGAGCTTCACTCACTCGCTCATGACAAAGCTGTGTCACACTACAGACTTGACTCTAAAGAAAAACTTTTAAACAATGCACAACATTTTCACTCGGAACGTGGCACCCGAATTTCTTGGCCTTAGCACCTATCCTTGAAAGATCTCTGGGGTGTTTAGTTCAGGCGAAAATTAAACAGAAATAAACACTTGACCTTCAATATAGTGCAGGATGCTTTTTAATATCTTTGTGCAAATCTCTGAAGGTAAAGCTCTTCAAATAAACAAAGAATTCAGGCTCACGTAATTTAGGAGCAAGTTTAATGGATCGACTGTCATGACATGCTGAGTGTTGTGTCGTCACTTGTGGCACGACTGGTTAGCCTAAATCCCTAACTGTTACCTTCCTATTGTAGCTAGGGATACTAACACCTACTCACCATAGCCTAGTGGTGTGACATACTTCTTAACGTGATAATATACTTACTGTCATATACTATGACATTGTTGTCAGCTGACCTCTAATCAGCTGACCATGTAAAGTTTATTTAAAGCCATGCAACAGATTAAAACGTGTCCACAATTTGCTAGCCTACGAATGTATGTGGCCTCTCTTTCTAGTCTAGGTTAGAATTCACTTGTATGTCCTAAGCCTAGCATACTTCACAAGTGGTAATACACTACAGATGGCGACGAGGTGATCCTTAGACTAAATTATTTAGGATTAGTTAATTTTCTGCTGTACTGCAACGTCTGTGCTGCAAGTTTGCGGTAAGCTGGCAATTTTTTCAATTTTGACAGTTGAATTAGTGCTCTAGTAGGAAATTATTCTTAATCTTAAAATTCAAATTGAGTTGCTTGTGCAGTAAATCAAAGTGTGGCACTGATAAATGTAGTTAAAATTAGTACCTTAACTAGAACTGATGTGGGCGATTGAATTCACGAAAACTAATTTGTTCAATGGTTGTATCCGATGCAACGTGTCGGCTTAGCTGGACCGCCATTACTACAAAGCGGAAAAGCTAAAAGAAAAACGCAGCTAAAATTAGTTCTCATAAATTCGCTTGTATCATGCCCTTATCCAAGCTGGTTGTGCCGGTGTTTATTTTAATGGTGAAGTGCTTAATGAAATTTGGTCATCGTGCGTGCTTGCACAGGCCTACATTGTTGTTTGAAAACGATTTGAGAAGCATTTTTTAGTAAAACTATGTATAAATCCTAGATAATTTATGTGAGTAGTCTAGAGTTTGAAAAACTAGGTAGGCTACTTAAAACCCTATGGCTAACTCAGTTCAGTAATTTTTAGTGGTCTTGAGTGGCTTCAATTGGAATCAATTGAATTGTTAAAAGTAATTTGAAAATTATAATTTTACTTTCTGAAGGAGTATTGTATTCCAAAGATGAGTGTTAAGTCTGTACCACTTGTAGTAGCCTTCCCATCTGAGAGCTTGGACGTTAATGTTACAAACGCAGCTAATGCAGTTGCTAGTGAAAATGTTTTGCATATTAACCCGGTTATTAGCGATTCAGATTCCGACATGTCAGAGAAATCGTCGGGATTATATTCCAAGTTTGATTCGGATAAGGATACGTGGGAAAAATATTCCTATCGTATTCATTATTTTTTTGGTAGCTAAAAACATAGCTGACACCGACAAAATTGATGTTTTGATGGCGTCAGTCGGTCAAAAAATGATTGACAGGATAATTAATATCATTTCTCCAAGACTACCAAATGCTTTAACTTATGACGTTTTAATTAAAACGATTTTGGATGATACTGAACCGTTACCGTCAGTTGTTTCTGAAAGGGTTAAATTTTTCCGTAGAGTTCAGAAAGCCGACGAATTCATTAACTAATACATTGACGCGTAAAAAAACTTAACAAAGCATTGGGATTTTGACAAGATTGGAGAAATTAATAACGAAATGATTAGAAATATACTACTGGGGGGCATGTCGAACAGGACCCAAAAGGAACTTTTTAAAGAAACATTAGATTTAAAACCTACTGTGTCCCTTGATTTATCTCTAGAGTCAGCAGAGGCTGATCGAGCTGAAATTCGTGCAACTTTCAATACAATGAACTATGTTACCCAGAACAGCAACAGACTAATTTTAGGTGTGAAACTGCTTGTGATTTTGTTTGTTTTTGCAGCGGCAAAACCGGATACTTGAAAATCCGGTGCAAGCTCAAGGACTAAGTTTGTGGCCGTTGCCAACCCAAGGTCACCTGAAAGCTGTTGGTAAAGGGAAATAATACTCTAAAGCTAGCCAGAGTTTTACCCCTAAGGTTAAAACTAAAAACAAATACAGCTTAAAAAGAAGGTGCACCGTGTGGTCCAAGATAATGACAGCAAGACAGACTCTGATAACAACTTGGTGTTAAATAAGTTTAGCAATAGTCCTGGAATTGAGCCAGATTCTGGTGATGACTACATTCTCGAAAATAACACTGTGGGAATGTGCAAAGGGGACGACAAAATTTTAGTTCCATGAATGGCTGATAAACTGTTAGTTGTTAACTCACGTAAAATATGCAAGTGAAATATTCCAGTCCGTCTTAATGGACTGTAATATTCAATTTACAAATGGAATTTACAAATGGAATTTACAAATGGAATTAGATTCTGGTTGTGATGGTACCGTTATTCCACTGGATTGGTACAATACATATTTGTCGGATTGTACACTCGAATGCAGTCACGTTTCAATCCATTCATACACTGAAGGGGAAGAAAGGGCAATTTACACTGTAAATTTAAAGGTAACAGTAAATGGGCAAACTGAGTATTAGATACGATGGTTTCTAAACTCTATAAACCAGCCCTGTTTGGCCAAAATTGGCTTTCGATTTTTATAATTCAGTACGATCCATATTATGATTTACAAACCAAAGTTAAAAGTGTAAAGAAAGTCAAAGTTAGTAACCCAGCTGTAAACATTAAAGAAATGCTGATATTACCGAACTGTTTGGTCCGGGTTTTGGTAAATTTTTTAAACTTTAAAGCAAAAATTCAGCTCAAATCTGATGCAAAATCAGGAAGAGTGCACCCAGTCCCTTTAGCGTTGAAAGAGAATTTGAACCAGGAAATCAGGTGCCCCATAAGCCTGGCAATCCCGGAAGCAGTTGATACCTCCGAGTGGGCCATTTGTGGTAACTCCGATAGTGGTGGTCCACAAATCTAATGGCTAAATTAGCGTGGTTGGTGACTATAAGACCACTGTGAACCCCCAGCTCGAAGTTGATCACTACCCAGTACCTACTGCTGACTTTTCAGTGAGTTGGCAGGAATTGACACCTTCAGCCTTATTGATCTAAAGGATGCATTTCTACAAGTAGAACTCGATCTTGAGTCTCAAGCAGCATTGACTATAAATACGCCACTAGGGTTTTTCAAGTGGCTTAGGATCCCCTTAGGCCTAACCTCAAGTCCTGTAATTTTCCAAAGGGTAATGACTAAAATTACAAGTAATATTCCAAAATGTCTTCCTTTTTATGATGACACCCTAGTCAATGGTAAAGGAGCACAGCACGATGAGTATTAATCGGTTGTTAACAGCATTACAAGATGCTGGTGCTAAAATATTAATTGATAAATAAATAAAAAAAATAAAAAAAAAAAAAAAATAAATAAATAAATAAATAAATAAATAAATAAATCATTCTGTACCCAACAGGGGCAAGGAAGACGTAAGTGTTACACATGTTACCACTACCGTATTTTTAATTGTATAGTCTGCCTCTCAGATAATCCGCAGGCCTATTCCGTAAGCATTTTAGGAAAAAAAATCGCCCAGATAGTCTGCACTCCCAGATAGTCCGCACTTTAAAACTATAACAACATGTATACTACTGCATTACAATGCGTAATAATTTTAATTAAATTACAATTAGAAGTCCCAAACCTTTTAGACCTTTAATAATAATCAAAAAAAATTCAATTAAAGTTCTGATTGTCGCACGCAAAATTAACATCATCAGTCTAACACAATGTGATGTCTACTAAGCACTCAAAAGTTTGAATCAAAACCATCAAGATTTGTCCCGTGTCATTTTAATTAAGCAATGTAGCGGAGTAGGGGGGGGGGGAGGGGAATATTGAGTTAAAATCAGGTCAGTGAGTTATGGTAAGCTACATTTCGTTTTTGTCAAACAGAACGGAATTTTTCCAAACATTTAGAATTTTAATTTCTTATATAGTCCGTACCTCAGATTGTCCGCACTAATAATTTATTCATAAAAGTTTGCGTACAGTCCGCGGATAATACATGTGAAATTACGGTAACACCAGTCCTAGTGTAAGTGTAAGTTGTCACGTCCTGAACTGAATATCTTCGTCATATGATTAATTCAGAAGGATTACACACATTACCAAAAGCAATAGAAGCCATTACAAAAGCTCCCAATCCAACCAATATTCCTGAGTTACAAAGTTTTTTGGGTTTTGCTAACTATTACCCCAAATATCTTCCAAACTTGGCTCACATTCTGGCCCCAGTACCCGGCTGCTAAGCCCCGAAGTAAAATGGGTTCGGGGGGCAGAGTGTGATCAGGCAGTTGATAAAGTTAATAAGCTTTTTCTAAAGTCAAAAGTTTTGGTGCATTACGACCCAAAATTAAAGCTTAAATTAGTTTGTGACGCCTCCACATACAGCATGGGCTCGGGTTTAATGCATGTTATGCCTAATGGCGAAGCAAGGCCTATTGCTTTTGCTTCTCATAAACTCATGAAAGCAGAACAGGCATACAGTTATTTTGACAGAGAAGCCCTCAGAATGGCATGGGGAGTTAAAAGGTTTCATGAGTATGTATATGGGCTTCATACTACAGTCTGACCAAAAGGCTTTAGTGTGGATTTATGGCCCTAAGCAAGGTATTTCTCAAATGGCTGTAGCAAGGGTCCAGCGTTGGGCAGTTCTTTTGAACGGCTACACATATGATTTTCAGCACATACCAGGAAAAGTTAATGTAGCAGCTGATGCATTGTCAAGCCACCCTCCCCAACAATGAGGAGTTTGAGGAGGCGGAGTATCACTACAATGTATTAGCGTTAGAAAAAATCTCTAACTTGCCTGTGAAAAATGAAACACTGGTTGTCGAAAGTAGCAAAGACCCAATCCTTTGCAAAGCTTAGTGTACCGCTACGTACACCATGACTGGCCGATTAACTATGAGGATGCAGATTTAAAACCTTACTTCATTCTTCGAAACGAAATCACTATTGAATCGAATACATTGTTCTGGGGTTACAGAGTTATCATTCCAACAGCCTTACATAGACAATTGCTACGTGATCTACACAGTGTACACTAGGAATTGTAAAATTAAAGGGCTTAGCTAGAGCTAAAATTTGGTAGCCGTCGATTGACGACGCCATTGAAAAGAAAGTAAAATCTTGCACTAATTGGCAGGAATATAAGGATACCCAAGTTTCAGGTTCAAAACAAACCTTGGAATGTCCATTGTACGCTAATGCTAGGTTCCATGCCGATTTTTTTGGGGCCGATTGACAATTATATGTTATAGGTTCCTAATATAATGGTTGGTGCTAATAGCAAAATTCAGTTTGTTCATAAAATGAAGTCAACAACATCAGCCAAAGTAATTGATATATTCGACACCCTCATAGCCGAATACAGCTTAATAGACTGTCTTGTAACAGACAACCCAGCGCAGTGGATGTCAGCCGAATTTCAAAATTGGTTAAAATTAAATGGCATCAGACACCTGATGGGTCTTGCCTACGCGTCGTGAGTCAACGGATTAGCGAAAACTTATGTCCGTAATTTTAAAAAAGTAAACAAGGCTGCTTGGCGTGATGGCTCTGGAATCCAGGAAAGTATTAACGTTTACATATTATCATCACGAATCACACTTAGTGCTACTACACAAGCAACTGTGGGTAAATTATATTTCAGTCGAGAATTTAAAACTAAATTGGATCTACTATTTCCGGATCCCATATCAGTTGCAAACCGTCAGCAGCTGAAGCAAATTCAAAGTACACACCACCGTACACTAGTAAAATATGAAGTAAATAATCCTATTTGGTTTAAGAATTTCAGTAAGACTTCTGAAAAATTGTGGCTGCCTGTCACAATAAGTCAAGTGTTGCCACAGCAAGTTTATTCAGTACTTACTGGTGATAATACGATAGTCTGCAAACATCGTGACCAACTACGATTGTGAGAGAGTGAAAACCCAGCAACTTTAAGCAAGCAGTTGTTAACTCCGTCATCAAAACCAACAGATTCCGAGTTGAATAAAAATTGCGATAATGAGTTAGAATGTGTAAAATCCCAAAAAACGTTATTTTGTTGGCAGGCTACAGCCCGAACAAGGAAGTCAAGGATTTAATCAACCGAATGTTTGAAGGTTCTTTTCCCCTTTCCAATTAAAAAAAACGTTCCTGTACTGAGGTTAAGAATGTTTAAAATAAACACAAAAATATTAAGTTGTTTCAGTTGTTATTAATGATACCAGTATGGGTAGCACTTAACACTTTTGACATTCCAACCTACCGCGATGACGAAATTTTTCCAGAGCTTTCTACAAAGACGCTAACAAACGTTCCAAAATTGCGATGCTACGTCTCACAAATAAAAATAAATCTTTCTCAGGAACCGCTGCAGCCTACAACAATGCCCCACATTTTGCATTTGTTTTTCAGTTTGTTTTTCAGCTTTCGATTTTAAAAAAGCACTCATCGCTCATTGCAAAGACTGAAATTCAAATTGCTTCAATAATGATAAAAACTAATCATCTGAATTTTCTAGTCGTTGATCTTTTTTCGTAATTTTTGTGCTTGAAAAAAGTACCACCTCACTATTTTCAGGAAACAATAATAACGTTTCTGCATGCCTCTTTTTTTGGAAATTTTTGGTTGTGAAACACTTTCTTCATTTTGCATGGCCTAAAATGTAATATTTATTTATAACTTAAAAATAAACTTCATTAATATTATAACACTTTAATGTGGTGTCTGTCTCCACAAACTGTGATTTTTTGTCGTTAGTCGTTTCGTGCAAACCTCTTGAAATTACTAGTGTTCAACTTGCTCAGGAAAGGTCTTAGCATGAAAGCTGGTTTGAACTGTAGGTTGTAAATCAAAACTCGGCATATTGTTGGAAAAAGGTGTTGAACGTAAAGTTGTCATGATTCATGCACGCCA
The DNA here is from genome assembly GCA_023313725.1 of Lithobius niger. Lineage (NCBI taxonomy): Eukaryota > Metazoa > Arthropoda > Chilopoda > Lithobiomorpha > Lithobiidae > Lithobius > Lithobius niger. The sequence continues at coordinate 14,395 of JAHWFP010026011.1, forward strand.
CAGGATTCTCACAACCAGCTGTGCATCTAACTCATGTTCTTCTGATACCCAGTATTTAAAAGGCACAAAATAGACTAGACAATTCTAACAAAATGGAATTGGCAGTTATCTAATAAACCTTTACTGAACTGTTGAAATTTAAGCTAAGAGTATTAAATGACATCCACTAAAAACCTTTTCTAAATCTGAAGGAATGCTTTCTGACCCTGCAATCATGCCTGGACCTTCCCTGTGTTGCAGTTTAGTGTTTTATGAAAAAATGTTTTTTTTGGCATTAGTGGAGGAAGCAGCCGCAGTAAACAAACGAAGGACATGGATCCTTTGCTATTTACTTCTGGTTGCATGAGAATGTTACGTACATTAAAATACATTGTTGGGTGAGCATCCTACAAACACATTAATGCAACTTCTAATTTGGCTGTTATATGCAGCAAAAACTAAACATCTTTCAGCCAATATGATGCTAATATTGTGGCCTCTTTTAGATGATTGTGGACAAAAGAAGACTACTGTATAGTGAATTCTAAATTTATTCTGCAAAAGGTATTGATTGAATGACATTAGGCAGGTGTTAAGTTTTAAACAGACAGCCTTTAGTGGCTAAATTTTACTTTTAAAATGGATCTTGAGATAATTTAGCATCCAACTAAAAATGGGACATAATTTAAGATGTTATTTTAGTTACTTAAGGCATATGAAACATTCAGATGCAGTTTTCTCTTGTCGTCTTTAAGTTAGTTGCCGCAAGTGTTAAAATAGGCTCAAGTTAATGAAGTTAGTTGCCTTCCATAGTTATTGTATCGATATAAATAAATAAAATTGACACAGAGTATATATGCTCTATTTTTTTTATTACAAAAACTAAGCATCCAGAATTTGTAAGCTATTTTGTATAAAGCCTATATTGACTAGCTAGGAATCTATAGCAAAAAAGATCTCATTCGACTAGCATAGAAATTTGGTAAGATCCCGTAGTAAAATTCTATAAAATCCCATAAGAACATCCTGCAAGATTTCATAAGAACAACCTATAGGATCCTATAAGAACATCCTACACGATCTCATAGGAACATCCTACAAAATCCCATAAGGACACTCTACAAGATAGCATAATAAACGATTAGATCCCATAAGAACATACTATAAGATCATATAAGAACACCGTATAAGATCCGAAAAGAACAACCTATAAGATCTCATAGGAATAACTTATAAGATCTCCTAAGTATAGCATTTGTTTGATCATTTACGTGATCATTTTTTAGAAGAAATGTTTATCAGTAGCATACGAGTGCAGTGAAGCGGCTTCACTTAAACATGTTATGCCAGCTATTTGTCTAGTCTTAGTATTAAAAATTAATAACAATAAATATAGAGTGACTAACGATTTATACTACTGCTGCACCTAAGGTTTATAGTATCTGAGTTTTGCTTATTTGAAGATAACTAGACTGAGCTTAAGGAATTTCCTATTTGCAATGGCCTAGAATTATTTACTTGGACTAATGATAGACGCAAAGAATAATATTAAGCGAAAGTAATTTGCTACCACCCTTTTAACTTTCTGTTTGTCTTGTGTAGTCCCTTGAACACAGAATAAAATTGCTGTATGTTAGATGTATGGTGGATGTGGGATAAAATTTGTGTTGTATATCTATTATTCGTTTCAAGAATAGCTCTACCATCAATGATCATCATTAAATTTTACTGGAGCAAGAATAGTTTGTATTAAACTAAATTTAATGCAGTTTCTTCTCCGTGTGTACTTGTCTTGGGGGTTGCATCAATTTTATTTTTGCATGCCGAAATAACAATGAATACTAATACATACATATTTACGGTTCAACGCTACATTATTTGGAACCAGGAAATGAACCAGGGTGATAACGTAGGTCTTATTGTTCATTGTGTTCTGCAGCAATGATATATGAAAGATTTTAATTTCAGGTCTTAGTGTAATTGATAGTTCATTACTTAAGGAAATCTTTCATGTAGCAGAGTAAAGAAACTTATACTGTTAAAGATGTAGCAATCTACTCCATCTGATATCGCCGTCTTCATGTTTTTAATTAGTTTCTCAACACGTCTGTCAAGCAATTCATTACTTGAAAGGATTGAAACTAGTATGTCAAGGAAGTCTAATACCGGCTCACTATCTTCTGAGGGTGCTTCAATGTGTCCATCAGACTGCATATCTATTACTTTTATTAACTCAGAAGCAAATAATTGCATAAGTAGCTTATCAAGTGTCGAATTTTCAGAGCTTTCCATTTTGAAACAGTTTGCAGTTTCATTGATGATTGGCTTAGCATCTGTGTACAATTGGCGGAATTCTTCTTTGATATTAGGATTTGTAGCAATTCTCCATAGTAATTCATAGGTATCATTTACAAATCCTGAAAATTGTATTTGTTCTATCATAGGCTCAGGAATATCATATGATGTAATTTCACTGCTGCGGTAGAAGACATATAAGATTGAAGCAAGTGAAAAAGCAAAGTACTTCATTGAAACTTCTGACACCACCTGCGGAAAACAAAAGAAAAATTATAATACTTTTTATTGTTATTCTTTGGAATCCTTTAAAGTGTTTATTGTGATTGCTTGTCTTATCATCAGTTTAGCCTCGGTTGGTGAATATTCGTATAATTTGCCAAAAATGTTAAAAGTGTATCAAGACACACGCTAGTGTGTCACCCGCCAAGATAAAACTATAATATCCAGATAATATATATATATATATATATCTATATATATACAAACATAGCGACCAATAGACACGTTGTGTCTTTACAGCAACGGCAGTTTGTCTATTTTCAGCCATCTCAAGATAAATAACAATGCGACAGAAAAGGCTGAAACTTGTTTGATCGGGAGACTTTGGTCGCCTGACAACGTAAAAGTGACTGTTAGTAGCTTAACGTTTTCTTGTTGAATAAACGACGTGAATAACGATCATATTTGCCTAATTACTTAGTATTAAGTAAGTACTTGTAACGCTTTTTTGTATCATGAAAATAAATTTTTCCATGCGGTGAATAAAGCTGGTTCTTAGCTCATTTTACAGGTATTGCTCTGTAGATGTGCCCTTTTCATATGGACCTTTCTGATTGGTCAAGTGGTTCACGGTTTAGGGAGCTCCAAACGACCAACTTGATTGTTTTACATTGTTTTAAACATTGTTATTATGCAACAATGTCAAACTGAACATTAAATAAATCGGTGCGTTTGCAGTACGAATAAGAAATGCTAATCTCCTTCAAAAACTATATCCAGACACACGCTAGTGTGTCGCCGCCAAGTAACAGTAGATCATCCCATTGTAGACATCCGATTGTTAAAAATTGATTGTTAATGATAAAAAGGCGGCTCACTAGCAGACACGTGTCTGTTAACTGTAAGCAATTGAAAGCATATTTTGGCATGTTGAGGATAAATCCCAATGCGACAGAAATGTTTCAAATTGTGGAAAATGTAAGGGGAGGGTCAGAGATTAGGAAAAACTGAAATTTAAAGGATGAGTGTCCACCAATCATAGAGAAAAAGATGCGTCAATAACGTTGTTTTAATGTTACTGTCTAGATAGCTAGCTAGTTAGCTATACTAGGGCCACTAAGAGAATGACTTGATGTTATCATGGATTGTTTAAGTCGTGACCTCGCTTGCTTGTTTTAGGTACATGCAAGGTGTACTCTTGGTCGTTCATTACCTGTTACCAAGGATGCTTCCATGGTTTGGCAGCGCTACGTATACGATCGGATCGAGGTCGTCCGTGCATTAGCAACGAATTCAATTGGAATGATCGTTTTGAGACGTTGTTATGGCTACGTCAACACATAAAATAATTTTAGCAGTAAAGAAAGATAATTTATGGTTCCTCTCATAACATAGTGAAGTGAGAAAATGTTTGTTCCACCCACTAGAAATACTTTTAAAAACTATTTAAAGACAAGGTTCGTTACTGAAAATATAAACGTCGCTCGCGCCTAAAGCATCATTCATCCTCCACTATGGTTGCCAAGCAACAACGAGTAACGCAGGCAAGCCATCCAAATTCAGCTGCCCAAAATCAAAACAAACAAAATAATAGTGAAATATTAAATTAAATCCCTTTAATGTTTTTTATTAAATAAAGGTAAAGTAAAATAAGACAAATGAAGAATAAGACGAGCTCCATGTGTCTAAAAATAAGCATACTACCTAAAACGAAAAACTGTTGGACTGCGTACAGCAACTGTAAATCGGCCGTAGCCGTCTCGTGATTTCAGCAGTGTTCTATTACTTTCGATAACAAAAGCCTGGCGAGTCGAAAATAGTTTACAATAAATTTACACGTGTTACCTTGAAACATGTGTAAATCCTAAATAAACGGGGAAACAAATACATTGACAGTGTTAATTGTCAAACTCGCTCGTTGACCTCTCGTTTGTTTACATACGCACAACAAAGTGGAGCTGTAAATCAACATCTATTTTGTCCACTCCCGGACATTTCGTGAGATTTCTTTTATCCAGACGTTTACTCTGTAGTGTTGAACGTATCTTCTTTCAATGGTTTGTTTTGTTGACAAATATTTTGAATCGTAGCACGAAACAAGGAATCGGTGCATCGTTATCCCGCGTTTTCTTTATCACCGCCCCTTACTTTAATTGCTGTATAGCGCCGATTACTACCATAAAAATATGGAAAACTAGATTGCGCTCCCCCCCCCCACCAATCCTCATGCCAATTTGTCAATTTAGTTTGTAATACAGTACATTGTAATCAGCAGCTGGGAAATAACACAAATAAAAGCACAATGGATTTTTATTTTTATTTACCAATACTTCTAACAAGACGGCTATCCTTTTCCAGCAAACCCCAAGCATTCCTTTGCTCTGCCGACACTTTCTTAACAATAGGGAGTTGTTTATTTGTAGGCATGTCTACAATAATACGTCTTATTGACGTGTCGAAAAAATTGAGCTGCGAAATGGGTGATAGACGCGGCGTTTTTTTTTCCCCCGGCGTCTCTACATCACTTGCCCGGAAAGCAATAGGCTTACGCGCCTTGCATGAGACGTGTAGCAATTTAACAAAACGTTACAGCACTCCAGTAGCAGCCACTGCACACTTTCTGGATTGCGTGTTAGTTCTATACTCTCCAAATTCACTCACCCTGGATTCGAAATACTAGACGACTGTGTTAAGTTTTACCGCGCTTTGCTAACGACGTCGAATACGCCACCATGTCTGAGCTCGATTGAACTCGCTGTTGGCAAGGTGCACCTATCCTACTGGCAAAAACGCGCGATATACGACGAATGCCGAGTCATTCTTTCAGTGGCCGGACTTTAATAAGATTTTTCCCATGTTAAATCCCATAGACTTTTTGCTCACGGCTAGTGCAAAATTGAGAAGGCCTACATACCTGAACTTTTACACACGGATGCATAGTGATCTGAGGATGGTCCTTTTGTTGGTTTGGGGGTTGTAGGGGTCAGGACAAATGCGTGGGAGGGTTTTGAAATTCGCTACGGGCGAATTTAAATTTCGTTTCTTTTCCAAGTTACAACCAAAGATTTTAAGCAACAATGGCTTGAACAATCAAGACTGGTCCTTAGATTTATTGTAAAAGCCTGGACGAACTAAAAACTGAACTGTAACGAAGGATAAAATAAAGAAACATTAACGTTGACGTGGATTGCGTAAGAATAAAGGGATGCACGTTAGATGATGGTTACGCAACAATACGAGCATACACGAGCTAAAGGTTTTTTGTTAATAACGCAAAAGTAATTTGCTTCGCATTCTGCTGTTTTAATAACAACGACCTTCGGGGGTTTCTGCATGACTAAATATGAACGAAATCTTGAAAAATTAGGGGAAGGTGAAGGGCTAAACAAAGCAACTGAAGGGGATGCGCTGATTGAGTGAGCGAAGCGAACGAAATCAGCGATTGTTAGTCAGTGTGTGCAAAAATGGGATTGAAGCATCTTAAACGGACGGTGTAACCTTATTTACGTTCACAGTCCTATGAAAGTTGTGATATCCACCCAAAACCAAAACTGGTAGAAAAACCCGCCAAGTTTCCAAAAACGATCGGCCTTTGAAGATAGTGTTATCATTCCACCAGGGAAACGCCGCCAAGGTTAATTCTATTAGCCAAGTTAATCGCACCGAATAATACTTTGGACGTTAAATGAAAACTTGAAGATTACTACCGCTAGTAGCAATCTTCTAGTTTTCATTTAACTTTCGAACTATTAGTAGGTGCGATTAATTTGGCTAATAGGATTAACCTTGGGGGCCTTTCCCTGGTGGAATGATATCACTATCTTCAAAGGCCGATCGTTTTTGGAAACTTGGCGGGTTTTTCTACCAGTTTTGGTTTTGGGTGGATATACACTATTAACTGAACAAAAAACGGCTTCGCCGTTTAGAAAAAAAACATTACAGCTCGTATCCCCATACTCACAGCCATGAAGGTACACGAATAAAAACGGATTAGAGTTCACTCGAATGCAACGAACTATAATTTGAACTCCAATTCCAGGGAATAATGACTGTTTTCACGTAATTGTTATGTCAGTAAGCGAACGCAATTTGTGTTTGAAATGTTTAATGTTTGTGTGCGTGTGTATGTGTGTCGTGCTTAATTTGTGTATCATACAGGTTTTTTTTTAATATTTGTCTGCGTTAGTTGTTTTATATTTTAAGTGTGTTTCGTGTGAGTGGCAGTGTCTGTATTTTATGTGCATTTATAATTTCTGAAACAAGCAGACTCCTAGTTAGGCAGTTTTTTTTGCTTGTGTTTGATGGTTTCTGTTTTAGTTCTAGTTCATTTGAGTATTTACGTGTTCATTTTGTGTGGGTATTTTTTTGAAATATGCAACCGTCTTGTTTGATTGATTGGTGAAGTACATGTTTGTTTACGTGTGCGTGGAGGCTGGCATGTCACAATCCTTGTTCCCTGGAATTGGAGTTCAAATTATAGTTCGTTGCGTTCGAGTGGACTCTAATCCGTTTTTATTAATGTACCTTCACGGCTGTGAGTATGGGGATTCGAGCTCTAATTTTTTTTTTCTAAATGGCGAATCCGTTTTTTGTTCAGTTAATTTGTTGGCTTTTTTGCGTCCTTTGTATTGAAAGTGGTACGATTTGGTCTATGTTGTGTATGGTATGTCCAATGCCCACCCAATATTGTTTGCGAAAAAACGGAACATTAGAAATGAGTATTTCTGTTCAGGTTCAGCCCAAGCTTTGTCTAAGTTCTTTATTTGATGCAACACACTAGCGTGTGTTTAGATTTAGCATGTATCAGCTCGATGGATAGTGGATTCTGTATTGTTGCAAGCAGATGCAGTATCACGCAAACAATCACAGAAACAATTCAACTGGCTTCCCGAAGCCCGCATTGAAGAAGAAAATAAGTCATTCAGTCATGTCGGCCGCCCGATTTGGGGGCCTCAGCCCTCAAACTTAAAGACTTCACTTCACGCCCTATGTTTTAAAACTGAAAGATTTAAGCGAAAATCAAGACGATTTCATTTTGGTCTCGGCAACGAGTTAAAACGGTAATAAAGAAGATACCACGACAGTGTTACTTTCCCCGCGCCCGAGCATCGTTGCATTTTGTTCGAGTGAGCTATAATCCGATATTCTGCGACTCGCGTATTGTTGCACCATTGTTACATGTTGTAGCATTGTAACATTTTGATATTGTTAGCCGCTCCTCCGCCTCCGATGCAGTTGGGAATCTGGCTGTTGCAGACATTGGGCCTTAGGGCTTCGGGCAGATGACCAGGAGTGGTTAACGCTCGTTAAACCCTTTAACCCCCTTTTTTTTTTAACCCTCCGATGCAGTTTTTGAAAATTCTCGTGCGCAAACGAACTCTAATAAGCACTGCCTGCCGGCCGTGTTACTATATTTGGCTTAGGAGCAGACTTAATGAAAGGAGCAGAGTTAAAAGGATAATTAGGGATCATGATTAAACAAAGCTTCAATAATCAGCAAGAGGGCGAGTGGCACATTCTTCCCACGTTAGTAAAGTAAAAAGGCTAGCAGCCGACAATGAATTCGTAGGTAAAAAATACGTACAGGGATGATGAAAGAACACTAAAAAGCACTACGTATTCAATGAGACAAACAGTATCTTTAGTGGGGTAGATAAGCCTAAACTTCTGTATTTTAGTGAGGAAAGCACCAAATTTGGCACAGATGCTAATTTAGGTATACTGATGAAATCGGGATATAGGACCTACTGAATTTCCCAAACCGGAAGTGGAAACCGGAAGTGCGTATTTTAAGCCATGACCCAAACCAAAACATAGCTTGACCAGTCGCCATCTATGGGAAAAAGTGTTTAAAATAAGGCACATCATACCTAAATATTATTCTTCATATTTCAAGGAATGAAAGCTGACTGATAGGTAGCTTAAGGGCTGAAACGAAGGTCAAAAGGGTATAATTTGGACAAAAAATAACATATTTATCATTTTCTGCTAAACCATTGCTTTTACAAAGAGAAAAAATGTTTAAAATGTAGCGTATCGTACCTTAATAATACTCTTGACTTTTTTGGGTATGTAAGCTGATTGAAAGGTAGCTTAAGGGCTGAAACAGAGGTCAAAAGGTCAAATTTTGGACGAAAAATCACAGTTTTGCATTTTCTGCTAAACCATTTTTTTTACAGAGGAAAAAACTGTTTAAAATGTGGTGCATCATACCTTAATACTACTCTTGCCATTTTTTGGTATGACAGCCCTGACTGAAGGGTAGCTTAAGGGGTCAAACTAAGAGCAAAAGGTCACATTTGGACGAAAAATCACATTTTTGCCATTTTCTGCTAAACCGTCGCTTTTACAAAGATACCATGTGTCAACATAATTAAGGGAAATCGAATTTAAAGATTTTTTCACGTCTAAAAGAATTTTCACGTTCTATGCTTTTGTTATAAATTGCTTGAATATTATCTTAACAATGGCCACACTTTGTGTATTCATGACTTTGGAAATTGAACTGCTACTATGTCATTACTAATCTTAGAAATGGATGTAGATAAATTCATCCAAAAGGTATAGAGGTCTTTTATTCAATGAAGCCAATGAAAATATTTTTCTGTAATTATGGTCTGATCTATAACTGATCTTTAGTACTTATGTACGGTATAAGCATTTTGAGATAGTACTGCCCCTACAGTTAAACAAGCTATTTTATAAACGCTGTAAAAAAATGTCCTACTTTTAGATGAGACTAAATAGTTACATTATTTTTGTTTATAAATGGCATAGTAAAAACTGAAAGTTAAAATTTAGTAAAAGTTAAAATTCAGTAAAAGTTAAATTCAGTAAACATGAACAACATAGTAGTAGGCAATTAGCCATTAATCGGTTCTTACTTATAGCAAAACTGTTTTATCGGTCTTATTGGCAAAATACATCTTCACCTAACACCTGCAAACACTGATTCTTAGATTCAAAGCTGGTCACATTACCATCAGGACATACTGATAAGGACATAGTAAGCAAGATCAACATGGCTAAGTAGCCCATTTCTAGTTTTTTTTGTGTGACTTTACGAGTGTTGGCTCCTCAACGTTTGGAGAAAGAAGAGAAGAATTTGTACTGCCTCTGACTGTGTTGGACTAATTGGTCATAAACTTGAGCTCTCAGATTGCTTTCAAAATGTGTTTCCAGACATGTCCTTGCCAGGATATGATATACCCTCATCCATCAGAGTGTTCTGTGGGTATATCAGGGATTCTGGGAATTCAGAGCTCCAGAAGGTCAGGTTAGCTCTTCCAATTCCACTTTATGGCTGATAGGATCATCTATTCTTCAAGGAATGCCCCGAACAAATTTTGTTTCTCAGCCTTTCTGACACTAGACTGATGAATTGTGGAATCTTGTCATCTTATGACTTGCATTGAAAGCTAAGTGGTCTTTACCTGTCCTTTACTTTCCAGGAACTATACAGATAAGGTTTATCTCTTCCTCATCTCCGACAGTCCCAAGCAGTTTCATCCAGATTGTTACTTCCTTACACTCTCACAGCAATACAGATCGGAGCAGGATTCTCTTCTCATATTAAGCAACAATCAGGTTTCTAGTCTCAAAACATTTATTGGCTGATAAGGTCCACAACAATATTCAGAACATTAGTAGGCTGAAGATTTTCAAATACATGGAAATACATGGAATAACATCTCAGTTTCAAACAACTGTGTAAAGATCATACGAATCCTTCAGTCTTTAAGACATGCATGACAATATACTTCTGAGTCTTCCAACATTTATACAGGTAGAAAGCCGCCACTTTGTATCAGACAGCTTTACATGTTTTGATATCTATTTCAGTCTACACAGATGAGGAGCTGGTACTAACAGCTGATCTCTTCTGCTACAAGCAGCTTCACTGAAAGCCTATGATTTTCATCCTTCTGCAAGCTACAGAAAATGGATTTCTTCTCGTAACAACCATTAGAAACAACGGAGAATTGTCACATTCACTGATAAACTGGTTCTTTCTCAGTTTATGGAATGCTGCATGGAAAAGGTATTTTGTGACCGCCTTAGTCCTGAAAACCTATACAACCAATGGATTTAGCTCTTCCTTAGTATTTAGATCTTTGTGCTGATACGTGCTTCTCCACCTACTTCTTGCCTTCTTCAGCAGTTACATATGTACATGTATAAGCTTCAGACACAAAAGTAGTTAGATTCCTCTAATTTCAGATATTGCAAAGCGAGAATACATTTTATCAGTGAATGCACACACAGAAAAGGTCTCACTACGTCTAAACATTTAAAGACCAACACAAAATATATAAACTTTCCCTACAATGACTGTTCAGCAGAGAGGATCTGGCTTCTCCTTCTTAAAACACCCACGCTGAGTACCTGGTTCATTATCGATATTTCAACACTTCAGAGAAAGAATCTGACTTATTTTCAGTCTTTACGAAGAGTCTGGCTACACAGACAGGGTCTAGCACTCACTCATGTTGTTAACACTTGCACATGTAATATTGCTCGTTTTTCTATCTAGTCCAAAGACAGGGTTAAATGATTCTGCTCCTTAGTGCACGTATGACTACTCTAGCCAGCAAGATCCGTGTCTTCTTCAGCCATTAGGCAGCTACAACGCAATTCCTGGGTGTTCTTCGACCGTTAGCTACAATATAGGATTTAAGGTCACCTCAGCCGTTAAGAAGCTGCAATACAGGATTCAGCTGTTTTGCAGCCATTAGGCTGTTACAATACAGGAACCGTATTTTCTGAGATATTAAGCAGCTACAATACAAAGATAGCTGCTTAACAGGGTCTTTTTTAGCCGTTGTGGAGCTATGGGGCATTCGTTAGCAATTATGTCCAGGTCTTCTCCATCAATTGGGCAGCTACAATACAGACAATTGGGGCAGCTTCAGATCTATAGCTAGCGTATAATACGGGATACGTATTCTCTTTAGCCATTAAGCAGCTACAATACAGTATGCGGCTCTTCTTTAGTTGTCTTCTTGTACCATTACGCAGTTACAATATAGGGTACGGACCTTATCTGCAAAATGCAGCTACACTTAACAGGATTATAACTCTTTTACAGCCGTGTAACTTCAATATATAAACCTGATAACATTCTTAGTATGGTTGATATTTGGTTGGTGTATGAAGTTTAATATTGCTTTCAGCCTATGAGTTACTTTACAGGCAAGTTGGACCGTCATGATTGCAGTGAAACTGATGTAAGGGCAAGCCGAGCTGGTAGCATGGCCATACCGTGCCTTTAATTCCTGCATGTACTCCAAGTTTGCACTACACTAGGCCACGTGATGCTGTAGTGGCTGATTACATCACAATATCTCACAATTTCTAAACAAAGCATTGAACTTGGCGTATTTTTTATTAGACAAAAAGGGATCTAAATTCGAAGTCCTTTACTTATGTTGTGACATGGTTTTTGTAAAAGCAACGGTTTAGCAGAAAATGGCAAAAATGTGATTTTTTGTCCAAAATTGACCTTTGACCTTCGTTTGACTCCTTAAGCTACCTTTCAGTCAGGGCTGCCATACCCAAAAAATTTCCTCAGTAGCATTAAGGTATGATGCGCCACATTTTAAACACTTTTTCCCTTTGCAAAAGCAACGGTCTAGCAGAAAATCAGAAAAATGTGATTTTTCGTCCAAAATTTGACCTTTTGACCTACGTTTCAGCCCATAAGCTACCTATCAGTCAGCTGTCATACCTTAAAATGAGAAGAATAGTATTCAGGTATGATGCGCCACATTTTATACACTTTTTCCCATAGATGGAGATTGGTCAAGCTATTTTTTTGGTTTGGCTTACGGCTAAAAATAGGCACTTCTGGTTTCCACTTTCGGTTTGATAAATTCAGTTGGCCCTATATCCAGATTTCATTAGTATGCCAAAATTAGCATCTCTGCCAAATATGGTGCTTTCCTCACTAAAATTCAGAAGTCACCCTATTTTAGTGGCTTAGCTGCCCCACTACTTATATTTCGAAGCAAAACTTGGAAATTGGCTTCATTTTTCAAAGACAAGATAAAAAAATTAAAAACACAAGGCTAAAACACCAACACTTCACTCAGCCTGCCATCTTGGAAATGTAGTGGTGTCCGGAAATGGAAACCCCCATTTCTTTCGACCTCTTTTATCTCTGCTCCTTGTTGTCCTTCCGTCTCGTCACCATTTCCGGAAACCACTACATTACCAAGATAGCAGGATGAGTAAAGAGTTGGTGTTTTAGCCTTGTGTTTTTTATTTTTTATTTTTTATCTTGTCTTTGAAAAATGAAGCCAATTTCCAAGTTTTGCTTCGAAATGTAAGGTACTGTTTGTCTCGTTGAATGCGTAGTGCAGTTTAGTGTTCTTTTATCAGCCGACAATGAGAACGGATATGCGCCCTAACTATTAGAAACAAAGACTATTGCTTCAGTAATGCTGTCTATTAGAGCCGAGTTGAAGCAGCGGGAATCAGCTAGATCGGCGTATGTTATGCCGGGGAATAACTAGTCTAATGAAAGCCAAAAAAATAAAACAAATGGACCAGAAAACTAGATTGGTGTTTCCATCTCATAATTTCTAAGAAAAAAATGGATTTCAGCAATTTGAAACAAAAATGTCTGATATCTACCCCAAAACAAAACTTGTTGAGGATTCCAGCCAAGCTTTTCGGCCGTGTGAAATCGTGATATCAAATGCCAAGCTCTTTCGCCAAGTTAATTCCTCTAAGACTTCAAACGTTAAATAAGATAATTGAAAATTACGCAGTAAGCAATTTTCATATATTTCATTTAACCTCGAAGCCATTACTCTGTGGGATTAGCTTGGCGAAAGAGCTTGGCGTTTGATATCGCGACCTCACACGCCCGAAAAGCTTGGCGGGAAGTTTTGTTTTGGGATAGATGCTCGTCTTTCATAAGAGCTACTGTGTCAGCGGGCTTCGGGATTACCTACATGACACTGCCTAAAGGCAGAATTTTGAACTGAAATGTCGAGCGGACACAAATTCTACTTGCAAAACCACAAAGAATTTACTTAAAACGTTGTGCACACTCGCAACTTCTCAGAGACTAAAAGAATACAAATATATCAAGTGGAAACAGACTCAACGGTAAACATGTACAGTAAAATCCAATGACACGAGCACATACAAACAAAAACTTATTGCCCGTTAATCTTTGTTTGACATGGACAAGTGCAACGAGTCATGGGAGATTAAGCTTGCCAACTGTTCATTGCTTACACTTCTCCCACAACTGGGTAATTTTTACTAATATTCAAGGCTTTTTATTGATAAAGTAGTGAATGATTTCAGCATCAATCTGGTTGTAAAATTTGGTTTACAGTTCACCACTGATTATGATCGGCCACCCGGATCGTGGTGAGATGCCGCAACATAGTAGCAACAGAATTGGACTGCTTGTTGTCGGTCACATTATCGAAGTGCTGGCTTTTTCTTTCACCAAAGTTTTATCTGTACGTCCAAAAGATACAATTGGACAGGAATAGTATAAACAATATTTTGTTGGATATTTCAAACAATGCTCATCGTCTGAGAGTTTTGTGTGCCCATTCCCCTCATACTAATGGATCAGCAAACATGGCGTGCTTTGGTAATCAGTCTTGAATGTAAAGGAAGACAGTAAACATAATACGTGTGGCTTGAAGTGCTTTAAAAACAACATGCACGCCAGTATTCTGTAGTATTCTATTGACTGGTTCATACAGCCCATCACAACAGTGTAGAAATGCCCAACTTAGATTTGGTTGAGGAATGGGCTACATACCCTTTATATTGAACAATTATTTTCTTGCCATTTTTTAGAAAAGCATCTAGATATTACTGAGGATAACAATTTTGGAGATATTTAATAATAATAATAATGTAATAAAAACAATTCGTCACAATAGCAACAGGTCTGGCAAGGACCCTGGGATCACTAACAGCCATCCCAATTTTAAAACAGACGATAACCTCACATAAAGGTAGAGATGTGGCCAAGGGAAGGTGATGGGATGAGGTATGGAGACACGAATGCCTTACCACCAAGGTTAGACCTGCCAGGGACTCTAAGGCCCTAGATGGCATCGCCAAACGTGTTGAACACAGGAGCTGTAGGATTGGCCCAAGTAAAAAATAAAAGGTACATGAACAAATGATACAGTAAAAAGCATCGTTATGTGAAACAAAGTATGGTTATCTATGGTAGGAAGCAAAATAAAAGCTTCCCAAAAATGGGAATTGTCACCACTTAAAAAAAAACATCAATAAAAACCTTAATGCCCCACTAGAGAGTATAACGAAAAGCAATGGTTCCGTCAGGCACCACTGACAGCCTTCTATAACTTAACGGTACAAACACAGTAAGACAAGTAAGGCACTAAAAAAACAAAAAACAAAGTAGAAGTCAATAAATACACAAATCAGTTTCCGAACTCGGGTCGAAGAAGGAAGGCATTAAGGCTACACCCATTTAGCATCTTTCGAAAAGTGCCCAACGACGAGGCGGAGACAATGCGATCACTCAGTGAGTTCCAAGCAGGCACCACCCTCAGTGCAAAAAAGGATTTTCTACAATTAAGAGAAAATTTTGGTAGCACTAATTTAAAACGATTTCCTCACGTTCGTGACTCTGCATTAATTTCGAAAATCGGTAGATCGATTGGTAACAAGTGGTTAAGAATCTTATATGTCAATATAAGGTCGGCCTTCAAACGTCTCAATTCGAGTGAATCCAGCTTTAGGATCCTCAAACGTTCACAGTACGGCATACCACACAAAGCATGAAAGTTTTTCGTAAATCTCCTCTGAACCGACTCGACCTTGTCAATGTCCTTTAACAGTCTGGGCGACCAGACCTGGCTTGCATACTCAAGAAGAGGACGGACGTAGACCTTAAAGGCCCAAACATTAGTGTTAGAATTTCCGGAGTTAAAACAACGTTGAACAATTGCAGACCTACGATTTGCCATTGATGTGATATAGTCACAATGTGTAGTGAACTTGAGGTTGGACTGGAACCAAACTCCCAGGTCTTTCAAACAATTTTGAGCAGCTTGGAGCCCAGTGTCACCAAGACAATAGTCGAAGGAGAGAGTTTTTTTTGCCCAACGAAAAGCACTGGCACTTGTTAACAGAGAGTGGAAGCTGCCATTCAATAGACCATTTGTGCACCAAGTCAATACATGCTTGAAGTTGCCTACAATCGGCTTCCATAACGATTGAGGAGTGCAATATTTGTCAACAATAACCCATTATTGCAGCAGCATATCTATGGGAAGGAAGTACTATCAAATCTTTGTCGACAATCTCCTTGAATAACCCTTTAAGCACTTGCTTGGAATGAACAGACATGAAGCCAAACGCTCTAATTATTTGTGTGGTCTTAATAAAATGCTTCAATGAGCAGATGCCAGTTTTTTCACAGTAGATAAGTACATCAAGAAGGGGTAAGCCAATACACTATCTGATTCAGGGCGGGGTTTATCTTGTTCGATCGTAAAGGAAAGAATTTTGTTAAAGTCAGTGAGCTTTACTAAGATTTTAATGCACTATTTTTACGCACTGCATAACAGCATAGATTAAAATGCACTTTTTGAAATTATGTATAAAAACAGCTATTAAGTGCTAAAGTTATTCTAATCACAACGTTTCGACTCTCTACACTGAGTTGTTATCAAATAAAAAAAATAGTTTTAAAATCGTACAGCTAAATCGTAGCCAATTAAAACGTTGTCAATGCATGCCGAATCACGTGCACAAGCATGGCCAGTGGGGTGGATAAAAAAATGCTTTTTTTTTAAATTTCAAATCGTAATAATGTTGAAAAGTTGGTCTTCGACCTCCTAATCACTATCCTAAAAGGAAAAATTTCTAAAATAATTTTGTGAGGTGCCCACCTGGGCCTAAAGTTTAACATTAAAAATCAATGGGGAAAATCGCTAATTCTGCAAAAGTTATTTTAGACTAGTTCAACATATTGCTTTTTACATTATCTCATTTTGTACTCTCAGAGAGCACCAAATTGAAGCCAAACTCAAAAATGTTTTTTTTTTCCAGAAAACAATGCGAATTTTCAGCCATCAAAATACAGCAAAAAGGCATTTTTGTCGATTTTAGACCTTGAATTAAAACAAAGTTTCGGGACAAAATATTTTTTTTTAATTTAATTCTGGCTTCTTTTAATGGTCTCTGAGAGTACCAACTTACATAATGTAAAATAATGTATTTTAAACTATTCAAAAATAATTTTTCCAGAATTAGCGATTTTTTCCCATTGACTTTAAATGTTAAACTTTAGGCCCAGGTGGGCACCTCAAACAATTATTTTAGAAATTTTTCCTTTTGGGGTAGTGATAAGGAGGTCGAAGACAACTTTTCCACACTATTACGATTTGAAATTTTAAAAAAGCAATTTTTTATCTACCCCACTGGCCATGCTTGTGCACGTGATTCGGCATATATTGACAACAATGATGCACGAGCTGCACTCTGTCAGCATTTATTGTAACTATGCGTATGGAGCGCCAAAGGCATAAATACAAACAAGCGCTTCACCAAGCGACTATGGTAAAAAAATCACATCCACTTAGCTAGAAGCCTTGAGATGAATGGAAACAATTACCCTTATTAGATTTGCCATTATTGCGCTGAAAAATTATTAGTCATCAGTGTACCAGTTAAATTATTAAAAACCCTTTGGCGTCAGTGCACCAGGTAAATGATTAAAAACCCTTTGGCGTCAGTGCACCAGGTAAATGATTACAAACCCTTTTACTGGAATACTGACGTCTGATTAATGAATTTTTAAAGTCCCGTATGTGTGGTTACTGGATTTCACCCGGCATTTAATTGGTTTGGACACCATGACACTGAAAACTGGGCTGACTTTGTAGGCTTTGTTCGGGATACCCAGTAATCTCTCACAAAGCTTGTGTTCCACGTTTGAATTAGTTTTTTGCCCATCTTGTGAAGTGTATATCCGATAAGGAGTTAAATGGCTAGCCTATCACCCAACATTTTTGCAGTCATGACCACTTTGTTCTCCTCAGGCATATATTAGGGCCAGAAAAGTCCTCCTTTTTAAATCGTATTCAGAGTTGCAGTTTCTTAAGACCAGAACACGCTAGCAATGAGTAATGCTAAAAGCTCTAATGTAAACCATCCACCTCACTTTTGTTCGAGACAGGTTGTTACTACAATACATAGCAAACCGTGAACAGACTCATGAACAGAACAGTGAGCAAACCATGAACAGAACGTTCCAAAAGAGTCTACTGCGTGAAAGTGATGTTGTTTTTCGAATGGAGTGATGGAACCTCCCCGACAGTGTCGGATTGGATCGCCTGGGGACCTGGAGATCCCGGGGAGGCCTTTCTTAAACAAAAAATATTTTTTGGAAAATTTTGAAATTAATATTTATGAAAAGTGCTTGTAAATTGCAGGAAATTATTTCAAATTCACGCTGATTTCTTTAAAATACGCTAGCTTGTAGGGTTCCCAACCCCTCCCCAACCCCGAAACTACTGTAACAGTAGGCTATTGTTTCTAAGAAACACTTTTTTTTGAAAAACATAAAATGAATTCCTATGAAAACCACATTTCAAAGTTGCGGAAAAAGTTTCAAAATCACGCTGAATTCTTTGAAATGTGCTAGCTTACAAGGCTCCACCCGTACCCCCTTTAACTACAAAAGGCCATTGTGTCAAAGAAACATTTTTTTTTAAACACGAATTGATTTCCTATGAAAATTGCATCTCTCAGTTGCAGGAGAATGTTTCCATTTAAGGCAGGTTTCTTAAAACTAGGTTAGCCTATAGCCACGAAGACCCCCTCCCCCTCCCGAGGAGCCCTGAAGCCCCTGCAGTACATTTGCGGGGAAGCCCAACTCCTCCCAATCGGACCCCACAACACGAGCTAGTCAACAAATTCTCTCCTTACACGCTCAACAATCAGCCTCCTGCAGAACACCTGCTTAGTCCGTTACCAATAACGTGTGGTGTTTAAGGTCAAATACGTCAAGTGGCCTTTACCAATATGTGTATACATAGGTGGCGCATGGCTACTTTCCTTCTTATGTAGGTGCACTCTGGGTAAAACCAGGTGCACCATGGTTGATCTCTACTTCTATAAAAGTATGTAGCAAGGTGATTTACCTTGCCGCCTGTTATCTATAATCTCACTTGTCAGTTGTCTTATTCTTTACACACCACTCAAAGAGTCTTGTTACTCTCAACCCACTTCTTGGGAAGCAGCACATTGGCAAAAAGGATGGCAATGAACCTAAAGTGTAAAACTGGGAATTTAGTTTATCATTAATTTTCTAAAACTTACACTCTTCAAACTTAGTATACCCAGGCATAGGGAATCAGGTATTTAGTTATAACCTAGTTTTAGAAAACAAAAACAAAACTCGTTTGATGCGTAAGGTAAGGTTTAAATGATCCGAAGTCAAAACAGCAAAGGAACACAAACAACCTTTCATGTAAAGTTTCAGATATTGCAGTGTTGCTGTAGTGTTTAGTCTACGTGAAACCTGACTGCTATAAAAAAATGTTTTAATCATTTGTACTTTTGCACATGATAGATCAGCTAATGAATGTTGCATTCTACTTGGCGAAATGACATCTCTGGAAAATGTTTAAGAACTAATCGTCTTAGTGTGCTTAGCACAGCTTTACGGCAATTCAGGGTTCGTTTGAGTCCTTGAAGACCTGGATGTGTCTTGGAAAGTAACAATGAAATTCAATGCCTGGAAAAGTGCTTGAAAATCTTGACAAATGATAGATGTATCATCAGTAGGGTCTTGACCCTACTGGAAAGTAGATGACGTGACTGAAGAACACTGAAAAAAATTAGCCAAGAAAGTAGTCGATTGTGTAGCCTTACATTATTCTTCGTTTGTCTGGGCATTACGTGACTATTTTATTACTGCTTTTCTGGGTTTTGTCAGTGGACCAGAAATTGCACCAATGTACGGAAATTGCAGTGACATACCTAACCCTTTTAGCATCTTATATACATGTTAACTGCTGTTAAAGTGTTAATCTAACACGAAATTCAGCCGACACACCAACTGTATAAACCTGAACGACTTTGTAACATAGCCACTACTTTCACTGTAACGTCACAATTTTTACTACTACTTTTCTGGGTCGGAAGAAAGTATTCGTGGGCGCAACGCTGGAAGTTGAACCGAATGTACAGAAGTTGCAGCTTGTACCTAACTGATTTAGCGATCATATATATGTATTACAAAGAAAAACGTAATGTGTGCCGTAAAAAAAGGGTTATATGATTGAATTTTCACTTGTTAAAATGTACACGGATAAAAATTGATCATTTTCAATTGAAATAATAAAAATGTACAAATAAAAATGTACAATTGAGAAAATTGCTTTTGTTTAAGTGCTGTTGTGCTTTACGTTTTAAATATATGATTCGTAAATCACAACAGCACTTAAACAGATGCAATTTTCTCAATTGTACATTTGATTATTTCAATTGAAAATGATCAATGTTTATCCGTGTACATTTTAATAAGTGAAAATTCATGCATGCTGGACACTTTGAAACAATTCAAGTCAGATTTGAAAGCCTGCATCTGCGAAATAAATACGCAATTCTATCGTTTTTAGCTGCCAATTTTGAGGCCGAAAACAAGGCAGCTTAGTTTTGGTTTAAAAATAAATGCGTTTAGCTGAAACACTAATTCTTTCAAAGGGTTTAAAGGGTTCAAAGGATTTAACGAGCGTTAACCACTCCTGGTTATCTGCCCGAAGCCCTAAGACCCTAATTCTTTCAAAGGGTTCAAAGGGTTTAACGAGCGTTAACCACTCCTGGTCATCTGCCCGAAGCCCTAAGGCCATATGTATGCAACAGCCAGATTCCCAGGCGGTCATTTCATTCTTACAAAGGTCAAAGGGTTGTAGCGAGCGTTAACCGCACCCGGTCATCTGCCCGACGAAGCCCTAAGGCCCTATGTCTGCAACACCCGGAATGAATTCTCAGGAGGTCATCCATCCAAGTACCAATCGGGGCCAATGCTGCTTAACTTCGGTGATCTGACGAGAACCGGTGTTTCCAGCACTGCAAGGCCGCAGACCTTTCATTCTACCGTTCAACAATCAACTTTTTAGCAAAGACATAAAACGTGCACGAAGAATGAATGTGGAGTTTGGTGAGTAGCATTGTTCCCTAAATACGATGATTAAAACAATGTAAAACAATCAAAATGATCGTTTACGGTCCCGTAACTCCGGAATAGATGGACCAATCGAAAAAGTGGTCCCTGTAAGGTTGAAGCCCAGGTGCAGTAGTTTTTTCTGAAACCATGTCAGCCAAGAAGAAGAAGAACAAGAACCAGAACAACAACAACAAGAAGTGAACAGTTTTCAAATTTACGTGTGGCTTCCTACGTTTACTCTTGCACGGAATTGCATAAAATTGGTGTAAAGTTTGGAAAAGACGCTATCTGCTATCTGGCCAAGTTTGGTCGAAATATATTGAATAGAAACGGAGAAATTATTAGTTTTAGTTTTGCTGGAGTGAGGAATTCGATCATATATATACATCGCCGTGTATGATAGGAATTGAAGAAGACAAATCTAGCTAACGAATGCCACAAAACGCATACATTAGTAGGGGAAAAGGCTATATTAAGCATCAGACGCACATACATTCACCGGAAGTGACGTCATTTTCCAAGATGACGGTGCCCAGGGAAATGACATCAACCCCACTTTAAGAATGCGTGACCTATACCGTAGGGTTTCGTGCATTCCAGGGGTAAATTCAACACAATTTCTCGTAAACTTGAGGCACACATCATCATTACCCCAACCTCATCTGGTAGAATGTGTCACCATCGTACCAACCCACAACCCGATCGTTAAACATATTCTTAACCGTAGAATAAACGAATGTAGAACGTGAAGGGAAAAACTAAACATCTAAAAAAACGTTTAGATACGATTTAAGTTTATGTTTGGACGTTCTCACCATGTTCCTCAAGCATGTTTGCATGTTTCTCACGAGGTATGTCTACCTACTTTTTAATACATGGATTATATCCAAATTGAAACTTTATACAACAAGAAACCATCCCTTTGAACGTAAGAAAAAAAAGAGGACCTCAGTTTACTAACATAGGACAGAACATGGAGAATAAATGTAATCACGGTGATCTAAAAAAGGGGCTGATAAAAAAGTTTGCGGCTACGAAAAAAGACAACCAATCCGACGGAGAATATCTTCAAGAACTGTTTAAACTGCTCATTGGGCCCTTAAAAAGTTTGGCTAAACCCGTTAAGAATTGTGAGCGGGACAAAGATGGAGGGGAACCCGTGAATAAAAAATGGAAATACGTGGAGGAGAGTGATGATGACGTGAAGGAAGCAAATGAATAAAGTGACACGCAGTCCTCAGACGATGAAGGGAAAAGACACCCTGTTCCGAGCACTCATGACGGATCTGAATCGACCAACATAACTACTCCCACCAGCTCTCCATTATTTTAAAGACGGGTTTCAGCTCATCGGAGCTCATTTCAGTCATTGGAGTGGCTCTTCAAGGGACAAAAGTTGGCTGATTTACCAAAGTATTATTTGCACACATTTCTCCATACACCAAAAGATAACGATTACGTAGTGGATTACGGTACAATATGGATACTGGATATCTCACAATTGGGAATGAAACCAGGAAAATAATCGATAACGACATACTGTTGGTAGGAAAGCAGTACCGTGGACAGAATTAAATGTAGAGTTTGCCAATTCAAAAAGACGCGCATTACGAAACGTACAAGCCCGACAACTTAGTTTCATACGCTTCGATTCTGAAAGACAGTAATGTCATATACCGCAACAACGATTCTAACTCAGGAATGCCGCAATCAAACCGTGGATTCAAGAACGTAAACATTATCAAACCAATTTGGGAGGATATGAAGAAGGAGAAAAGTGGTTCGAGTCTCCGTAAAGAACCCGATGTAATGAATGAAGCAGAGTCTGAAGAAGAATACGTCGAATCGGTGACTGATGAATCTGGTTCGGAAGATTATACCAAACCAAACGAAATGGTGGACAGGTTGAGACAGGTTCCCATGGGTGCCACCATCTTGGAAAATAACGTCACTTCCGGTTTCCAGGGGGGGGGGTAGTGCGATTTGTGCTCCTTTTGTGGAATATTCCTGTCCTCGGGTGGGTGTGACACCCTAACTTGTGCGTTCGTCCGTTCGTCCGTTCGTCCGTCCTTTCCGTCAAGTAAACTTTTCCCCTACTAGCGTTATTATTAAATAGTTGGCAAGTTATCAGAATTTCTGTTATTTATTGCATTTGCAATTAACTTTTATAACAATAAATCAAAGGCTTTTGGAGGCTTGTCTTTATAAACAATCATTTTGTGTGCATTGTTGCGTGAGAGCCTAAAAATTAGCAATGTTATAATAGGTTTATTGTTGTATGTTTAGTGTATAGTTGTTGGCTGTTGCAGACATAGGGCCTTAGGGCTTCGGGCAGATGACCAGGAGTGGTTAACGCTCGTTACACCCTTTGAAACCCTTTGTATAGTTGTCATGTTTAATGTATCACCCTTAATATTATGCACGATAGACTGCTCCTTTTCGGTTTCAATGAACTTTTGCGAGTTCTCTGTTAGCCAAAAATGGACATGCTTATAATAATCTGAAACGTTCCATCAACCCTAATCAAAATGGTCAAGCTTAAATCCCGCTTAAATGTGTAGTTTTAATGGCATAGCAAAATGGAAAAGCATTTCAGTGGGCTACTTTGTGCGCTGTATTAACCCGAAGTGGACATGCATAGGATTTTCTGAAAGGTGGTGATCTCTTCTTTCCATCAATCCTAACTAAATTTGTTTAGGTTAGATAGGGACCGTTTACGCCCGTTTAAAGGTGAAGTGTTAGTGGCATAGTGTCAGTGTTCACCCTCTCCCCCTAACTTTTGTAAAGTCTCCGTGGCTAGATTTTTGTAGATTTTGTATGTATTGTATAAAACATGTTTTTAGACTAACTGCAAAGGTATTGCTTTTTTTTTACATTTTTTCAGGGTCAAACGCAAGATTGACCAGGGTTAAAACATTGGTAAAACAATACCGCATTAATAATAACAATAATATAAGACTGGAAATCAAGAGTGATAACTATCTCTTACAACAAAAAACCTGTTATAGTTCGTGATATCAAATGCTAACCTCTTTCGCCAAGCTAATCCCACCGAGTAATAGTTCGAAGGTTAAATGAAATATATGAATACTGCGCAATTTTAAATTATTTCATTTAATGTTTGAAATCATAGTCGGTGGGAGTAGCTTGGCGAAAGAGCTTGGCGTTTGATATCACGACTTCACACAGATGAAAAGCTTAGCGGGAATCCTTAACAAGTTTTGTTTTTGGGTAGGTATCAGATATTTTTAATCCAAATTGCTGAAATCCATTTTTTTCTAACTAATTGTGAGAAGGAAACACCAATCTAGTTTTCTGGTACATTTGTTTTTTCTTTGTTGGCTTTCATTAGATTTTGAGGGCGGCAGTCACCTCTTTACATACGATTAGCATTTCTTATTAGTACTGCAAACATACAGATTCAGTTGATGTTTAGTTTGGCATTGTTTTTTCCATAATAACAATATTTAAAACAATGTAACCATAAATTTGGACGTTTGGAGTTCCCTAACCCCTGAACCACCTGACCAGTCAAAAAGGTCCATATGAAACGGGCACACCCGCAGACCCATACCTGTAAAATTAGCTAAGAACTAGCTTTATTCATCGCATGGAAGAATTTATTTTCGTGATACAAAAAAGTGTTACCAGTAAGTAGTAATAAGTAATAAGTAGTAAGTAGTAAGTAATTAGGCAAATAGCGTTATTTAGGTAGTTTTTTGAACAAGAAAATGGTAAGCTGTGTCATTGATAATGACTTTTATGTTGTCAGGCGACCATAGTCTTCTGATCAAACAAGTTTCAGCCTTTTCTGTCTCATTGTTATTTATCCTCAGATGGCTGAAAACAGCCAAACTGCCTTAGTTGTAAAGACACAACGTGTCTAGTTGTCACCACGCTCATTTATATTTATTTTATCTGAATGTTATCGTTTATCTTGGCGGGCGACACAGTAGCGTGTGACTTGATAAATTTCCAACAATTTAAGATAAACACATTCGTTTTGCGGTATTCGTTGGCATTATTTGTGTTCTTCAATTCCTATTCCGTCATATGTTAACGTAAACCCGCTCCTTGGGCTACTGCGTATCATTTAAAACCATGAAGAGAGAAAAAAGGTAACTTGCGAGTAGGGCTGTGTACAATTAAATCATTAATTTCTCGTAAAACTATAGGTTTTGGGAAATTTTCACTAGATATAATTTTTGTCAGAAATTGTAGGCTCTACAACTTTGGTCCCACGCATTATTGCCATAAAGTTAACGGGAGACGTGAAAATGGACGAAAACCCTAAATCGGAAGTGACTTTTTGTTATTTTTCCAAGATGGTGGCGAAAGCTCAACTTGTAATGTTGTGGGGTTTTAGTATGTTGGTTAGTACGACGTATAGGGATTATGTACCAATTTTCAGCTTAATGGGAATTTGTGCCCGCAAACGCCTTGTTATAGTCTAATTTGACTGGACTAATAGTTTTATTAAATGTTTTTTTGCTGCAGAAAATGCAGTCAAAGTTGATGAGTATTGAGTTTTTTTCCTGGAAGTGGAGACATTAAGAATGGGGAGGAATTACCAGAGTAAATTCTTCCCGACACCCCCTCCTTCTCCACATGCAAGGGATAAATAAAAACCTATTTCGGTAATAGGAAGGGTAAACTTAACATTTATTAATACTTTAAAAGTCACAGTACAAGGATAAACTTCTGCAACTTCTGCAGGTAAAATACCTTGTATTTTTTTACTAATAGACACAGTAGTGAACACAAGAATCAACAAAACGTTTGTCGCAATGCCTGAGGAAGATGGCAGCCAGCCATTGAAAATTTGCAAGAAGTACACATAGTCTTATTTGTGAAAATGAGAGGAAAATATATTAATTCTCGGATTATGACTCTGAATGTATTATGGGAATTACAGATTTGTATAAGCAGTATTTGTCTCAATAAGTAAGTTTTTAAAAGTGGCATTATTGACGCCGGATGGAGTATGCATTAAGTTACAATGTTACAAAAGAAAGCCCACTAAGTAATTCTATGCGAAATAAAGATGATAGTGGAGTTTTATTGTAAACCAAAACAGGCAGTTTCGTTCGGATGATGATAAAAGCATGCCGCTTGGTCAGTTTTTAGTTACTAACGTACATATCAACTTAAGATAAATAGACCATGAAAATCGTACTCCGTTTAAAGATGGTGGCCATTCAAAATGGCCGCCACACCAAAATAATATATTGTATGTATTTCCGTTTCTATGGGCCGGATCAAAGTGTACAACAAGCTAAAAGGGAAAAAATTGCAATCTTTCTTGAAGCAGGTCCTAGCACTCAAATCGGGATGAATTTCTCAGTATATACTTCCTAAGTGCGCACAATCGATTACATAATTCATTTTTGTTTATATAACTCCCAACCCGTTGCACAATCAGACATAGGATCGGTTATAAAAAGTGAACGTTGTTTAATTACTCTTAAAATTATATAAAAAAAACTTTAAAAACGGCCCATTAGATAACGAATGATGCAATTTAGAACGAACCATCCACGCTACTATACATACAGACCCAACTCATTTCTTTGTTTCAGGTGTTGCTGATCGCTTCACACCTCATATCAAGTATTAGTAGAGCAGCTAGAGGGTTGAATTGTTCACTTTCTGTAAAAAGCATGAAATTGGGTATGGATGCACATGAAGGGTTACTGGGAAAAAATAGGTATGATAGCAAGTTCAAAATACAACTAATTGTTGGAGGGGGTGATTGAAATTCCTTAACCATTAACAACTCAAAAGCATATTGTGAAGTAAAAAAGTTCAGCACATAATATTAACAAGAAAGGTGATATACATCTTTTACGTAAAAACAACCCTTGAACCCCAAAGTCGTATTTAAAGTATTCCACCCTTAATTCACGCTAACACGTTTTTTCTATTGGTTGTTATAGTGGTTTTCATGTTCAAAGTGCTCTTGCGAGCTGTCCAATAGCCTGAATTGGACATGCTTAGGATTTTCTAAAAGTGCAGTGTCTATTCTTTTCTTCAAACCTAACCAAAATTGTTTAACTTAGATATGTATCATCCCACGTCTGTTTAAGGGTGTGGCTGTAATTGGTGTAATGGCTACTTTCGATTTAAAACTGGCATTGTAACGCTCATATTTGTATTTATACCTAAGTTACACAATTTTAGAAAATCCTTAGCGTGTCCATTTAGAGGTGTTACACGGCTCGAGAGTGCACTCTGAATTGGAAAATCACTATTTGATTTGGCCACTATGCCACTACCTCTCCACCTTTAAATGGGCTTTATACAGTCCTTATCTAAATTTAACATTTTTGGTTAGGATTGATGGAAAGCATAGATCCCCACCTTTCAGAAAATCATAAGCATGTCCATTTCTGGCTATTCGGTAGCTCGCGAGAGCACTTTGAATTCAAAAATCACTTTTCGCTTTCGCTATTACCTCTTCACCTTCAAATGGGCCTAGGACGGTCCCCATCTAAGTTAAATAATTTCATTTAGGATTGATGGAAAGAATCGATCCACACCCTTCAGAAAATCCTTAGCATGTCCATTAAGGCATATTAGAGAGCTCGCAAGAGCACTTTAAATTCGAAAATCACTATTCGATCTTGCAGTTACGCCATTACCTGTCCACCTTTAAATGGGCTTTATATGGTCTCTATCTAAGTTTAGCACATTCGGTTAGGATTGATGGAAAGAATAGATCCACACCTTTTATAAAATCGTAGACATGTCCATTTCGGGCAATTAGGGGGCTCGCAAGAGTACTTCAATTCGAAAATCACCATACGCTTTTGCCACTGTGCCATTACCTCTTCGGCTGGAAATGGGCGTAGAATGACCTCTATCTAAGTTAAACAATTCGGTTAGGATTGAAGGAAAGAATGGATCCCCACTTTTCAGAAAATCTTATGCATGTCCAATTCGGCTATTAAAAGGTGGTGCAAGAGCGTCTTGAACATGAAAATCACTATAATAACAAATTGTAAAAAGGAGCATTCACACGACTTAATGGTGATATACTTTAAATACGGTTTTGGGGTTCAAGGGTAGCTTTTACATAAAAGATTTATATCACCTTTCCTGTTCAGAATTGTGTGCTGAACGTTTTTTGCTTCACATTGTGCTTTTGATTTGTTGAAAGTTAAGGAGTTACAGCCAAAAACAGTTTTTTGGGGGGTAAATCACTCCCTCAAAAAATAGTTGTGTGTTTGAACTTGCTATCATAGTTATTTTTTCCCAGTAACCCTTCATGTGCATCCATACCCAATTTCATGCTTTTCACAGATAGTGAACAATTCAATACTTTAGCTGCTCTACTAATTCTTGACATGAGGTGTGTACTGATCAGCAACGCCTGAAACAAAGAAATGAGTAGGGTCAATCTGTATAGCAGAGTGGGTGATTAGTTCTAAATTGCATAACTGGTTGTCTAATGGACCGATTTTAAAGATTTATTTGTCATTTTCAGGGGAATTAAACAACGTTACTTTTTATAACTGATCCTATGACTGCTTAGGCAACGGGTTGGGAATTACATAAAGGAAATCGAATTATTTAATCCATTGTGCTCACTTTGGGAGTATACACTGAGAAATTCATCAGGATTCGAGTGATGGGACCGGTTACAAGAAAGATTGCAATTTTTTCTTCGTCAATTTGGCATATCGTACACGTTGATCCGGCCCATAGAAATGGAAATATATACAGATCTAGTATTTTGGGGTGGCGGCCATTTTGAATGGCCGCCATCTTTAAACGGAGCACAATTTTTTATGGTCTCCTTATCTTAAGTTAATATGTACGTTGGTAACTAACGACTGACCAAGCGGCTTGCTTTTATCTTCATCCGAACGAAAATCGTTAGAATTTACTCCACTAAGAGGGCCTAAGGGATGAATAACCATGGTGTCACCTAAAGTGGAGAATCCGACAATACAACCTCAAAGAATAACACTTAGTTTGAATTAAGACCCCTTTGGTGAGAAACACTATAAATTGGCTATAATTCTCTACTCAAACTGTACAGAACTAAAGGGGAAGTAAAGTGGCAGAACCTCAAAGTTTGTCACCAATTTAGTTGACAAATATATTTTAGAATTTGGCTCCTTAAAATATAAGGGCAAGGATATAATATTTGTAATACGTATACACACATATAAGGATAAGACATTGCCCATGCGGTGCTATTAAAACAGACAAAGGAAGCTCCTTGCTACTGTGCCACCCCACGTTCTGGGTGGACAATTCCGCGAATGGCTTGTTTAATTGCCCCCCACCCGGCCTGCACATAAGGAGTATCTATACGGTTGCTCTCCAACCCACACCTCATATAGATACCCTCATCCCATTCATGGTTATAGGGCAATACCTTTAACAGGTTATAAGCACCCATGTGAGGCATTTTAGTTAGATGAGGAATCCATTGCTTTCGAGAAGATATGGTTAGTCTCCCTACACCTCTAATTATATTTTACTTACTAAACGACCTAGTTGATGACAGTCTGCCTAGGACACTTCCATTTACTGAATTAAGTAAGGCCAATGGGTGCTAAGCCATTGTAGGCTACAGTAATGTCTTCACTTTTAAGCACCTAAGCTTAGGATTTAGGATAGTTTGTATATGAAGGCTTTCTCTATAAAACAAAATAAATATTTGGAAAAAACTTTCCTATCGCAAGCTATAGTTCACCATTAAGTATAGGTCTGGGAGGCAGGTTTCTTAGATGTATTATGGAATTGTACAATTTAGGAGACCACAAATTATTTGACATCACTAGTTGTGCCTGTGCGCATGCTGGGCCCCCCCCCCCACCCGCACATCCTTGCCCCTACCCCTGCTGCACCCTGTTGCACCCTCTTCCTGCACTACCATAGTGCGGGTTCCGAATATCTCGCCACCTCTCTCCGGCACCTCAGGTGTTTGGTCTTTGGTTTTAAATTTATCAAACCAAAGACTGACCATGTGAATGGCTTCCACATATGCCCCCCCCCCCAAAAAAAAAAAAATTACTTTAACCACCAGTCCCCAGACTGCTGCCTCCTCTATTTATCTAACTTATTTATCTAACTTGCTTTTATCTAGCAAATTTATCTAACTTATTTAACTTATTTATCTACCGATGTCCGCATCTTTGCCCGACAATGAAGAAGCACGCGACTCCAATAATGATGTAGTGCACGGAGTAGTCAACAATGCAATGCGGAAAGGAAAAAAAGTTTTCTTTTGCGTAATGTGTTCTATTATGGCTTCGGATGGCCTTTTTTCATTGTTGTTAATCGAGTGCTTCTCAGCACCGGGCGGCCTTTTTTCATTGTTGTCAGCATACAGATCTATTGAATTGAGTGCTGAAAACTCCCTTTCATTGTTGTGTTCCTGCATCCTTGTATTGTTACAAGAGGGCTGAGATGCGGATATCGGGAGATAGCATGTTTAAGTTATACCTTTGAAACAATTCACCTCAGTACAGCGCATTGAGAAATTGTTGCAAGCAACGATTGTTGCCGCCTACTTAAAAACAATTCAACTCCTTTCTGGAAGTGAGCATTTAGAAAATAAATGCGCCTTTCCATCGTATCAGGCTACCAATTTCGAGGCTCGTTGGGGGCCTAGAAATTACGAACCTATCGTCGAAGTTTTCTGGTTTAGTAGACACGGATTGTTTTTTTTTCTAGCTCAAACGCCGACAATGGCACATTCCACTTGACAAAAACTTTGTTGCCGCTTTGGTGTCACAATAATACGTTAAAATATGATCCAAATAGCGGTGCAGCAGGTTTGGTAAGTGGCGCCATCTCTTCGAAGACTTGGAAATAGTGTTATAACCCGAATTTGTAGTCCAAGGCCATCAACAGACGGCGACATGGCAGGTTTGGTAAGTAGCGCCATCTGTTCGAAGTCATTAGAAAAGTGTCCCAACCAGAATTTGAAGGCGAATCTCGTCAACAGATGGCACTACAGGGTGGGGTACTTGATTGCACGACGGATAGTGAGGTCGCTGCACTGGCAGCCTGCTCCGTATTACATATGTAGATGTGCATAACTGCAGATGGTTTAATTATTGGATGTTTAAGTGCTCCCTCTAATTTGTAAGAGGTACTCTGCTATTAGGTACTCTCTAATAGGTAAGAGGTAAGAGGTACTGTGCTATGTAAGGGGTTACAAGGTTTTTAGGTCTCCTGAAAACTTGGTCCCTTAGATATGTTACTTTGAGCAGTAGAGTAAGAGTTTTTTAGAATTTGTGCACCCCTTCTAACGGGTGCGGGTTCACATTTACTACTGAAGCATAATCATTTGCCAGTTTGTGATCATACAGTGGTTCAATGGCCTTGTTAGTAGAAATCTTGAACCGGTTTGTGACAAGTTTTTACAGCACTAATTTAGTTTTAATTTAGAAGAGGCCTTTTCTATTTACCAATTTCCGACAGTATGGCCATTTGTTGTTGTTGTTATCGTTGCCCTCACCAGGAGATCAAACCAATGGAGCGATTTTTAAGTTATATAGATTAAATCGTAGGTGTGGCTGTGACCTAGGGCCTTTTGAATGCTATTTTAATGAGACTAAAATATTTTCGTGCCAAAAAGCCAAATGGGGTCTATATTTTGCTCTCACCTGTAGATCGAACCTTTTGAACGCGATTGTAATGTCACTGTAGTTTCTCATCGGCAGGGCATTTATTATTATAGAGCACTGGGCAAAAATCATTAAGTGAAGTACAGCTGTTAAATAGCAAAAGCCAGGGCATCCCGCGCTAAAAGCATTAAATTTCTTATACAAATTATTATTAGCAGTAAAAATAGAACTAGCTGTGGAAACCCCTTGAGATATCCTTCAAGGTCCCCACACACCTCCTGTGTCTCCCACAAACCCAGCCTCCATGAGCCTGATGACCAACAATTTTTCCTTATCAAGCTAGATGATTGAATTGTCACACACAAGGAATTCTTAGCACTGTCATCAAACCTGCCATGGAACCACTAAGAAATAGCTCCCAAGACTCTCTCCTAGTGTTAGGATTGACTAAGCTAGTGGCCCCCTGTTCCCCCTCCCTGTAGCGTAACCAAAAATTATTGCAGATCGAGCGAAAAGCATGAAATTTGGCATACAAGTCATTCATAGCAGTACAATTCGAATTAGCGGTGGAACCCTCATGAGATACCCTCCAAAGGCAACCATGCCCCAACCCCAGTGTGTAACTCCCTCCCCGAGGTTTGACGAACGAATTCTTGCATATGGTGCAAAAAGAATGACGTTTGGTACACAAGTCATTCTTAGAAGTAAAAATCGAACTAGCTATGGAAACCCGTTGAGATAACCCCAAGGCCCCCACACGGCCAGTCTGAACTAACAGCCTCTCCAACAAATTCTTGCAGATAGTGCTAATGGAATGAAATTTGGTACAAGAGTCATTCTTATGAGTATAAATCGAAGTAGCCACAGAACTCCCGTGAAATCTCCCCCAAGGTCCCTCTGCATCCTCCTTTGCCTGCTCCAGGAGGATTATACCTGACAAAAGCTTGCTGATCGTATTAAAAGCATGCATTGTGGTACACAAGTCGTTCTTAGTGGTAAAAATCGAACCAGCTATGGAGCCCGTAGAAATACCAACAAATCCTCCTCCAGCATCCCTCGAAACCACTGTGCACCCCCATGAAGCATCAATGACCAACAAATCTACTAAAAGCATGCATTGTAGCAGTAGTAAATAGACATAAATTGCTGTAAATAATATTACCGAAAATTAGAAATTAGCCAACAGCGAAAATTATACACTAGAAATAACGTAGTTCAGTAAGCCACTTTTATGTACATACGTTTCGTCGGAGTGGCATTACCCGGATTTGACCCTTCTACCCAGTTCTCCCCCAGATCACTTTCATAGCACCTTAACCGTTATGGCCACATCCTCCACTGGCCAAAGATAACTCACTGAACGCGTTAAGGTCACAACCGTGACCGGGACTCCATTCGACCAAAATTTCCTCGACCATAGGCAATGGAGAGGGACGACAAATCATACACTCATAAGGCTCAATAAAGGAGAAATAAACAGACATAAATCGATGTAAATAATATTAAGGAAAATTGGAAATTAGCCAACAGCGAAAATTACACTATTGCCAGTGGAGGATGTGCCCATAGCAATTGAGATGCTATGCAAGTGATCTGGGGGTGAACTGTGTAGCCGGTTCGAATCCGGGTCATGCCACTCTGGCGAAACGTAAGTGCATAAAGGTGGCTTACTGAACTACATTATTTCTAATGTATAATTTTCGCTTTTGGCTAATTTCCAATTTTCCTTAATTGTAGCAGTAGTCATC
>JAHWFP010026011.1:47427-61895 GCA_023313725.1 Lithobius niger
TGATCAAATATGGAAAGTCAATTAAAAGTAAAATCATAACTACATTTGTCAGCAATGAAGAAGCCAAGACGCACAGACATAAATTCAAAAACGAGTGATATTTCGATATTAGGCAACAGCAATATCTTTATCAGACAATGAACAGCACAAATTTACATGTCACGCCATTAAGAAATGTTGGAGATGGTCCTGCAAGTCCAGGAGATGCATTTTAAGCTTGAAATTTAGATGGTTTTGATGGCAAGAGAAAACATTGAAATGCCTGGACGGCTAGGTAACACTTGTATGGTTTCTCTTCCATGTGTTGTAGGTTTGTGTGGTGTCGTCATAGCGACACCACAATAGGTAGCCATTTTAGTTCCTTTCTGTTAACCATCCCATAACTGTACTCCCATAGATTACCATGTTGTTACATATTATGTTTCATATTATCTTCCATATTATGTTCCACACATGTGTGTCACATGACTGTGTAAAGTCTTTAAGAAGCCTTGTCACTGGCAATAAACACCTCTTATTGTGTTGACCTGCAGCTGAGTAGTTCTTTATCCATAGTCTGTAGTAATGTAGTAGAACCCACAAGACGTTAGACCAACATACATCACAGATGGCGACGAGTAGGTGCTACATACTACGTTAGCAACCAAGCTGATAAATTTCTACCACCACGAAAAGTGCTCCTAATTTGTGGTAAGTGTGCAAGATTATTCATTTGGCAATGAATTTAGTGCTCCGTAGAATTTATCGAATGAGCTTAATTTTTCAAAAGTGTTCTTGGGATTTAGAACTTGTGTGTGGTATTTGATGAAATTAGAAAAAATCAATACCTTTTTAGCTAGAACCGGAGAGAGCAATTAAGTTTATGACAGTTAATTTTTACAAGTGTTGTATCCTGGGGCGATGCGCTGGCGTGCACACAGTCAATATTATAAAACTGAAGCGTGTTAAAAATGCAATCAAATTAACTCTTGCAAACTTGATAGTACTGTGCTTTTATCCGGGCTGCCATGCCGGTGTTTATTTTCTCACCGTAGCATTTATTTACCGATGAAATTTGGTCTGTGCTACAAGATTAGGCCAATAGTGGTGTTTTACAACGTTTGAGAAATGTGAAAACTTTAAAAGCCAAGTCACTTTAAATTTATTTTTGCTACGTTGTAGGTTAGGGGTTGAATTTAAAAACTAGGTAGGCTACAAAATTGTTACGGTGGTTTAATTGTTAAACAGCAATGAGTAGTCTTCTGCTAGTCTTGATAACCTAGTGCGAGTGGAAATATTAGTGTGAGCTTAAACGAAAATTTAAGTTCAAGTTCAAATAGCTATTCAGATATGGCCTCTTAATCCGCAGCGTTATTTGCGGAATTTGATTCCTCAAATGATACTTGGGAACAATATACCAACAGAAATAGCTACTATTTTAGGGCTAAACAGATTCCTGATTCTGAACAAATTGATTTCTTGATGGCCTCAGTAGGACAAAAACATGTTCGACAGGATTTTAAATTTTATTTCACCTGCGTTATATGCTGATTTTATTAAAGCTATACTTACGATGTAGAACCGTTACCCTCAGTGGTTTCTGAGAGAGGTAAATTTTTCAGAAGAACACAGAAACCAGATGAAAGTATAAGCGAATATGTTTCTGATTTAAAGATTCTCACAAAATATTGTGATTTCGATAAAATAAAAGAAATCAACAATGAAATGATCAGGGACAGCCTGGTGGGGGTCGTGCGCTCTGAAAGAATCCAAAGAGAAATGCTTAAAATTACGCTGGATTTAAAACAAACAACTTTGTTAGCATTGTCATTCGAATCGGCCGTATTAGACCAAGCTGAGACTCGCTCTTCAAACAAGTCAGTAAATTATGTGGCTCAACAAACTAAAAAGGCCCAATTTAGACGTAAATCTTCCAAGGATTTATTATGCTTCTGTTCTGCAAAAAAACGGACATTTAAATCACTCTGCAAGTAGAGAGATTACACCTGGGGCCGCTGTCATACGGCCGGACATTTAAAGGCAGTCTGTCGGAAAAATAGTAGCAGTTCCAAACCATTTAAAGCTGCTGAACACTATAAAAATAGCAAGAGTTCAAGTTTTAAGCTTAGGTCCAAAAGCAAGCAAAAATACAGTTACCGTAAAAAAGTTCATACTGTAGTCCGTGAATCGGAAAGTGAATCCGAAACTGAAGCTAGTAATTCGGAAGTGGGGTCAGGTAGTTAGTATGAGTCGGAGGATGATTACTGCATTAATAACAACAATGTTGGCATAAGTGAGGCTGCGGACCAAATTTCAACAATTCCCCTGGCAACAAATAAAATAATCATTGTTGTAAACTCCATGAAAATCCACAAATGGGTTTTACCAGTATGCTTAAATGGAATTGAGCTTCCCATGGAACTCGATTCCGGAGCGAATGCTTCAATCATCCCAATTGAATGGCATAGGAAGTATTTTTCAAGTGGTCCATTGAAATTAAGTCCATATTCCAATCATTCCTACACCGAAGGAATAGAAAAGACGATTTACTCAGTTAGCCTTTCAGTCAAAATTATGGGTCAAGTATAAAACTTAGAAGCCTTAGTTTCCACCAAGTACAAACCAGCTTTACTGGGCAAAGATTGGCTTTCAATCTTTCGGGTTGACTATAATCCCTTTTATGATTTACAAACAAAAGTCAAACGTGTCAAGAGAGTTCAAGCCAAAATTTCACCTGTTGACACTAACGAAATAGTTAAGGGATTTCCTGAACTTTTCAGTCCTGGCATGCGAAAATTTAAAGGGTATAGGGCTAAAATCCAACTTAAACAGGATGCTAAACCTGTGTATTGTCGTGTCAGACCTGTTCCTTTGGCGCTCAAAGAAAAGACTAACCAGGAGATTAGACGTCTGGTTAGCCAAAACATTCGGGAACCTGTGGAAACCTCAGAATGGTCGACCCCGATAGTGATAGTTCATAAGGATAATGGCGACATTAGAAATATCGGGGATTATAAGACAACAGTAAATCCACAATTGGAGGTGGACCATTATCCGGTTCCCACGGCTGCAGAACTGTTCAGCGAATTAGCTGGGAGTGACACTTTCAGCTTAATCGATCTTAAGGATGCCTTCCTGCAAATAGAACTGGATCCTTACTCGCAAGCGGCTCTAACAATTCACACCATTGGGTCTGTTTCGCTGGTTGCGTGTACCTCTAGGTCTTGCGTCTAGTACTGGAAATTTCCTGAGGGTTAAGACAAAAATCACCAGCAAGATTCCAAAGTGTCTTCCTTTTTACGATGACATCCTCGTAAGTGGGAAAGGGTCTAAGCATGACTATTCGTTAGATCAACTCTTAACTGCTTTGCGGGATGCAGGGGCAAGATTAAATATCGATAAGTGTAAACTGTCGCGCCCAGAACTTAAATATCTGGGTCACATGATTAATGCGGAGGGATTGCACACACTTCCTGAGGTTATCGAAGCTGTGACTAAGGCTCCAAACCCTACTTGTATTCAAGAGCTACAAAGCTTCCTAGGGTTTGTGAATCATTACTCTAAATATTTACCAAACCTTGCGCACCTTTTGGCTCCAGTTACCCGGTTGTTAAGCCCTAAAGTTAAATGGGTTTGGGGCCAGAATGTGACAAGGCAGTTAACTAAGTTAAACAACTTTTTCTTAAATCAAACGTTTTGGTCCACTATGATCCAAAATTAAAACTGAAACTAGTCTGTGATGGCTTGCCCTATGGAATTGGTGCGTGCCTAATGCATGTCATGCCAAATGGGGAATCGCGACCAATAGGTTTCGCTTCAAGTAAGCTAACTAAAGCCAAAGCTGGGTACAGTCATTTCAACCGAGAAGCACTCAGCGTGGCGTGAGGAGTGAAACGTTTTCATGAATATGTCTATGGTCAGAAGTTCATACTTCAGTCTGACCAGAAGGCTTTAGTGTGGATTTATGGCCCTAAGAAAGGAATACCGCAGATGGCAGCAGCTCGAGTTCAATGATGGGCAGTAATGCTCAATGCTTACTCATATGATTTTGAACACATTCCCGGGAAACAAAATTTAACAGCCGATGCTTTGTCTAGGCTGCCACTCCCTAACACTGAGGAGTTTGAGGAAGCAGAAGCCCAATATAACGTTTTGGCCGTAGAAACAATATCAAATTTGCCTGTTTTAAACGAAACGTTGGTGCTTGAAAGCCAAAAGGACAAGCTTCTTTCGAAGGTTTATCGTTACGTAAATCATGGATGGCCTGCTGTTTGCGATAATCCGGACATGACTCCATTTTTCACACGTCGCAACGAAATCTCCATCGAATCGGATATTTTGTTTTGGGGGTATAGAGTCGTCGTGCCTTCTGCATTGCGTAAACTAATATTAAACGATCTACACAGCTCACACCTTGGCATTGTGAAACTTAAAGGCTTGGCTAGATCTAAGGTGTGGTGGCCGTCTATTGACATGGATATCGAAAAGAAACTTAAATCATGCAATAATTGTCAAGAATTTAAGGACACTCAACCTGCAGGACCCAAGCACACCTGGGAGTATCCTATTAAGCCTAATGCTCGTTTTCACGCTGATTTCCTTGGACCGTTAGATAACTACATGTTTTTGATAATGGTGGACGCTCATAGCAAAATACCGTTTGTACATAAAATGAAAAGTACGACATCTGTAAAGTTATTGATATTTTCAATAACCACAATGCCGAATACGGTTGGTTTGATTCACTCGTTACGGATAACGGGAGTCAGTGGATGTAGAGGAAGCAGAAGCCCAATATAACGTTTTAGCCGTAGAAACAATATCAAATTTGCCTGTTTTAAACGAAACGTTGGTGCTTGAAAGCCGAAAAGACAAGCTTCTTTCGAACGTTTACCGTTACGTAAATCATGGGTGGCATGCTGTTTGCGATAATCCGGACATGACTCCGTTTTTCACACGTCGCAACGAAATCTCCATCGAATCGGATAACAAGCTATGGGCTAGGGGAATAATTAATGAGCTGCTTCCGCATCAATTATACATGGTACTTACAACTGAGCAACAGCTCGTGCAAAAGCACCGTGACCATCTCCGTCCTAAAATAAGAAGACTTCGTTGACAATTCGATCAAAGCGAATAATGCGTTGTCGAAATCTGCCAAGGCGAGCGTGAATAAATCGAAAAAATTGAAATCTCTTGGCAGAAATAGTAACCAAACGGTAAGTCAGGTGACTCCTGCCGTTTCGAATCTCCCTTCGTTAGACCAATCACGAAGAAGCATTGTTGCTATGTTGTTGCTTCAGCCAATCAGGGATGCCTCACCTGATAATCAGCGAAATCCAGCACTAGGGTGCTGCACATTACGAAGCAAATCACCCCGTACACCCACAGTGGTTGAGTCTGGTGACGTCAGACAGCGAGCCTTGTCTCCATCCTCCAGCGCACTCTTACGAGAAAATAGGGAGACAGAGGGCCCTGGGCCTGCCATATTAACAATGCAGTCTCCCAACGCAACGTCAGCAGAGCCTGTTAAGGTGAAGGCTAGACACAAAGCTAAAAAACGTAAGGCTGTGCAATCATCACTCCGCGAAGATTCGTCAGCACAGTCTGAAGACACTACAAATCGTCCTAAGCGTAACCGCAAAGTTCCAGAGAAACTTAACCTTTAACCAAAATTACGCAATAACTACTACTTTGGCTGTTGGTTAACCACGTTGTTTAAATGTTCGTAATCGGTTATATGTAAACCCAATGGAGGGCTTCATTTTAACTTGTGCGGTGATCGCGAAAGGGTTAAGTCCTGTGTTAATCGTGCGTGGAGTAGACCGTGTTAATTTTAAACTGTTCCTTGATTCTGGAAAAATGTTTTGTACCATTGTTATTTGTGAAAAAGTTATTTTTCGGTTTTACACTTTGTTCTTTTCTTTTCATGACAAATCTTTCGGATGTCCACTAAATGCTGATGGAGCATTAAAAAATCAGCTATATGGATATCCAAAAGCACTAACAACATCTGCGAACAGCGAGCAGATAATGGTGTCAACATCTTACAGTTAGCCTACTCCGTTGCTAACTACGAATTCGCTAAAAAATTGTACTTATGTAAAAAAAGGATAAGCACATTAAGCTTTACGATTGTTAAAAAATAAAAGATTAAAATTGTTAAATTGTACCCGCATCAGACTGTCAAGTTTCAGACAGGTCTTAACTATTTTTTTTTATGTAACAGCTTTCACAAAATGTTTAGTTTCTTCTCTTTGAAAGTGAACAATTTGTAATTCCGGTAAGACAGACAGTGACTAACAATACATGTAAACGAAAAAGTTAATACATTCTTTGTTTTCAGCTAGAAAATATTATTATTTTTTTTTTTTTAGGTCTTCGGTTGTATTGTGGTGTCGTCATAGAGGCACCACAATAGGTAGCCATTTTAGTTCCTTTCTGTTAACCATCCCATAACTGTACTCCCATAGATTACCATGTTACATATTTTGTTCCATACTGATATGTGACACTGACTGTGTAAAGTCTTTAAGAAGCCTTGTCACTGGCAATAAACACCCCTTATTGTGTTGACCTGCAGCTGAGTAGTTCTTTATCCATAGTCTGTAGTAATGTAGTAGAACCCACGAGATGCTAGACCAACATACATCACAGTTTGCATGTCTATTATGGAGCTCAGGTTATTTGCAAGACTAATTGTGGTTGCAAATTGGGTGTGAAGCACTGCTTGGAGTTGTCTGTCGGGAGCTTTGAAGTGGTTGTAAGTGGTCTTGTATGGTTTTGCACCGTTTCTCGTCTTAACAGGTACACTCAAAACATTACCGAGGCTCAACTTTGATTCGAGCGAAAGAAATGTGAGTAGTACTTCTTTCTGGAAGCGTGGGAGAACTTAACAGCGAGAAATTATTGTTTACTTGGCTGTTGTGGCTTCCTGCTGTGATAGAGTGAGATTTCCAGGAAGGGGCACGGGAGCAAAGGACATCATCCCCGATTACGTGGAAAGGTAGAAACTTGAGAGGCCACCTCTGAGTGTTGGCAAACGTTAGAGAGATGGTTTAAGGTTCCTGGTCCAAGGTACCATGACTTGTGACGTGGGTTGTATATGGTTGAAAAGGTGGTCCTTGTTTTAAAATATTTCGTATGCTTCCAGGTTGTAGCAGACTCTGTGGAAGTTGTTGTAGTGGATGATGTTGATTCCTTGGAAGTTAGGGAGATGTTTTATTTGGCGTTTATGTTGGACGAGGGAACTATTGGCCTTATTATGTTTGAGGTCGGAACAGTGGTTAGCTAGTCGCTGTTTCATGTCTTTGTTGGTACCGGTGTAGCTTTGATTACAGCTAGAGCAGGGAATTTCATAAACGTCGTTCAATGCCTGGGCTGGATTGCATGTGGAAGATTTAGGTAAATGTTGCTTGAGGGTTTTGTTCCTGGTTGCAATGAGATTCACCTTTTCAATTCGCGTAATGGGTTTTAAGGCCTCAATAACCATCTTGACAAAGGGCAAAAAGATGGAAGAAGGATGCATGGCATATTTGGGGGTGACTTTTTGTGCCCACTCCATACTGGCAATACGTTCAACAATTGGAAGTGGGTAGCCATTCTTTAGGAACTTGTACCTAATGAAGTTTACTTCATCAATGAGGACAATAGAATCGGGACAATAGATAATAGGACAATCAGGACAATAGACAATAGGAGGTGTGTCGAGAAACACAGCGCACTAGATTTTTAATCATGGCAATTTTGTAGGAAACATCGTGGCAGTAAGAGTTGTGGGTTGTATGTGTAGTTTGGCTTAGCGAAGTGGATGGTCTTAATTTTGCCATTTGGCAGAATGGTAAGAGTGTGGTCTAAAAAGCTAATCTGTCGTCTGTCATTTTGGACTTCATGAGTAAAGTTCAGGCATGAGTAGTAGCAGTTGAGAAAACCATGAATTGGTTGTCGGGCAGAAGGATCGCCCTGTGATGTCATCAATGAATCTAGTGTAGAACTTTAGGCTGCCAGTGAATTTGGTGATAACGTCATGGTCAACGTTTTGAAGGACGAGTTCACAGAAAAGTGTGGAAAGACTGTTACCCATAAGTACCCCACAAATCTGTTGGTAGAACCATTGCTAGTGCAAAGTGTAGGTTGTTTCCAAAATGAGATTGATGATATTGATAAAGTGTTGAGGGGACCATTTTAGGTCAAAAAGCACCTGTAGTTCATTGTTCAGAGCAACAGTAAGTTTAGAAATGAGAAGGTCATGCGTAATGGATGGGAACATACAAGTCACATCGAAGGAGGTCCATTGGTCATCAGGTATAGTTTGGAGATCATGTAAATAGGAGAGAAGTTAAATGTCATTTTCGCAGGCGTGGGGGTTGTGAAGGAGGTTCTTTAAAACTGGTTCAACAAATTTACAGAGCAGAGGGCTGGGTGCTCTTCTGCCTGATTTAATAAAGCATAGTGGGTGGCCTGGTTTGTGCGTATTAATCTGTCCAAAGGCTATTGGAAGTACCGGACCATCTCCAACATTTCCTAATGGCGTGACATGTAAATTTGTGTTGTTCATTGTCTGATGAAGATAGTGTTGTTGCTTAATATCGCAATATCACTCGTTTTGCATTTATGTCTGTGCGTTTTGGCTTCTTCCATTGCTTATTTGTAAATCGTACATTCCCTGCACTATATATTTGTCAGAATATAAACACCGTAGTGCACCAACCTAACTAAAACAAAGATAGCTCGAGGGGACACGGGAATATGTAAACAATATGAAACTAGCAAAGAATTCGGTATCGCTTACTGTACTAGCTCGGATTTAAACAAAAGACACGTCGTCTATGAAATTGTAAATTTTAAAGCTAAAAGAGTAAGAGAGTATTCTGCATCACATGGAAGGTAACTCGCTGCCTCAAATTTAGAAAAATTTGAAAAAGCAATTAGACATAAAAGAAATTGATCAAGCTGTAAATGAACTACATAATCAAAGAGAAAAAACTATTCGAAATGCCTTGTTGCTAGCAGACTTGCGGGAATGACATGTTACAGGAAAGAAAATAAAGAATTTCACTTTCTACTGACTTGCATTACACTTATATCCAACTTTACGTTTGCAGTTCATGTTAAATCTAAACTTGTATATCTATTACTGAATCTTTTAAAATATACTCGTGGGTTCGACCTTTTAAACAATGTATCACCTTGTACTCTCTTGGTTTATCTAAAATTGATTATCTAATATCAAAATTCTAGTTATTTAATTTACCTGAAATATAAACATCTACAACAACAGCAGTAGCTTATGACGATCCTTAAAAGCAAGAATGCTTTCGTTTTAAGCATTGATCTGTTGAGAATCCACCCGACACGGCCTTGTAGGTAACACAGCGTGTAGAATTTTACGACTGTTTCTTTGTCTGTAATGCTTCTATACCACCAAGCATTATAATCTCCATGGCAGTTAAGAACTTGATGAATTCACATCTCATGGGAAAAATACTGCAGAGTTGGCAGATTAGTGGAAACAAATACTTCACAAAGGATAAACTGGTACGTTTTCGTTTACATTTATTCACATCTGTAAACATAATCTGTAACTGTAAGCAACTTAAAGCTGATTTTGTAAGGCTGTGACGATTCCGATTACCGAGCCCGTTCCTGATCTTTACTGGCAATTGGCCGATTTTGGTTAATGATGGGCTCAGAGTTGGTTAGGATAGAAAAAGCTGATCGGCCCAGCCTTAATATTTTGTCATGTTGAGGGATTAGCCTTAAT
Source organism: Lithobius niger (assembly GCA_023313725.1). Lineage (NCBI taxonomy): Eukaryota > Metazoa > Arthropoda > Chilopoda > Lithobiomorpha > Lithobiidae > Lithobius > Lithobius niger. Next base: position 57,170 of record JAHWFP010026011.1, read on the forward strand.
ATTTTGTCATGTTGAGGGATAAATCCCAATTTGGCCAAAATTCAATTTGTGGAAAATATAAGGAAAAGGTGCAGGGATAAAGAAAAACTAAATGTTTTAACACAGAGAAAGATGCATCAATAATGTTTTCACGATACTGTCCAGCCACTCATCCAGCTACCTTGGCGGTCTTACCTGGTGGAATGATTTTGGGTTTTTATCAATTAACAAAACATTAAACGAGATGAGATATAAACTTTCATTTTTACCTATTAAACAAAAGAATGGAGGCAAAACTCAAAAGACGTGTAACTAAAAGTTTTTTTAAATCAACGTTTGGGTGAGAGAAAGAGCAAGAAGAATTGATACAACAATTTTTTAAACCGGTAGTAAGCCCTCTGCAATCGACCACTAGCACTATAAAACCAACATCAGTTGGTGATGTAAAACCTCCAGTGCGGGACATGCAAACTACACAGATTAAAGCATACAAAAAGGCAGAAACTGACGAGGATTACTGCAACAATGGGTTTATCCCCTTCCGATGCCATTACTCCTAGTGAGAAGACATTGTCAACTCCTCTCAATTTCAGTCTCGCCGAATATTCAACTCCAGCACTGGCGCCCCCCACCCCCCTATAATGCGAATTCTTCCCAAGATTCCTTCCAAATCCGAATATGCGTCTACGAGCACCATTCCTAAACTCAACCCCTCATATTCAGCGGCACAAGTTATATGCGTTTTTACTCCCCAAGAACTTCTTAACATCGCCACTGTACGGACCATCGATAGTTTGTTACCTGACCTGTTAAAACTAAACATGAGATAAACTAAACATTTTTTGTTAAAATTTGTCGAAAATCCTAATGAGACTGACTCAGTATACGGGCTACAGTATGACACTAAAAAAGGCTAGCTGACCTAAGACAAATCATAACTACTCGTAAGAAATTTAAAGGGAGGCTCATCAAAATTTAGGTTTAGGTTAAAACAATTTTATATAAAACAAAGCTACATGGGAAAAAATATCAAGATAAGATACTGCATCAAATGTGAACATCACACTTCTAACGGCCATGAACCATTCGTTATTCTCACCACCAAAAAATAACCGTCAGATGGAAGTTGTATTTTGCAAGACATGAGGGAGGAAAAGAGCTTCCTTTATCAAGTCTTGAAAAGGAATCGTAAACAAAATCGTAGATTGGTAAGCGGTCGAAATGCATTTACCGGGCTACAATACTGCAGCCCGGGAATCAAACTGAAAAAAAAGATTTGCTCAAGGGGATCCAGGAATTAATAAAGTAGACGAAGAGTGCAAAGAACACGATATCTCTTACTCCGAGAGCTCTGATTTAAAAGATCGGAACACCACCGATGAAGTTCTAATTTCTAAAGTTCAAAGAGTGAGAGATGATCATTCTCTGCCATGGACGAAAAAACTAACCGCTTTGATCGATAAGAAAATCATGAAAACAATACTAAGGTTCGGAATGAGAAATAAAAAAAATGGATCAACTCGTGAAAGAACTTCACAAACCAACCCGAAAAAAATTTCGGATGCGGAAAGTGATTGTACTGAGTCTGAACAATCTATGGCAGGCTGACTTGGTTGAAATGAAACCGTAGACTAACCTAAATAAAGGGTTTAACTACTAACTGACCTGCATTACGTCACACAAAAACTACGGTTGGGCAATTCCCCTTAAATCTAAAACCAGTATAGACGTTACCGAAGCTTTAAAGAAAATACTCGACAGAGTGACATCCTCTAAAAATTTACAAGTCGATTGAGGTAGTGAGTTTTACAATAAAGACTTCAAAGCCCTACTCAAGGGTCACAACATTAACATGTACTCTACATACTCTGAGAAGAAAGTAAGTGTGGTAGAACGTTTCAACAGAATGCTGAAAACTCGAATACAGAAAGATTCCCCAGGCAAGGGAATTACGAGTGGACGCACATTATTGACAAGTTGGTTTCCAATTACAATACCATGGTTTATTCCACCATAAAACATAAACCGAGTGAAGTAACCTAGCGTCAGAAACCTTTGTTGAGATGAACTAGTAATAAACGGTTTTTGAAGAAACCCATTATAGTCGCCGTTTGAAATAAAGTCAGGATTTCTACAGTTATGAATATTTTTGATAAGGGGTATTTATAAAATTTTACTAACGAAGTTTTCACGATTCGTAGAGTACAAAAAATCAACCGGTTACTCATCTTCTAAAAGACGAGTCGGGTGAACCGGTGCTCGGAGCTTTTTACGAACCAGAAATTACAAAAACTCTATCTAGTTCCTGATTTGTTTTTAGTAGAACAAGTATTACGTAAGATGAAAGGAACAGATGGGGATATGCTTTACTTCGTTAAATGGAAGGAATATGACTCCAAGTACAACAGTTGGACGAACAACATTAACAATCTTAAATAAATATGTTCTTTCCTTTTTTCCCACGTACAACTTTTTCAATGCAATAAACATTAAAAAAATTATTTTCTTCCCTTCCCTTCCTTAATTTTTTTTCATCCCTTCCTCAATTTTTTCTCCTCATTATTAAAACAAGCGGCTACAATGACTGCCTAGATGCACTGGTCTTCTGTACAGGTCCTCCACTTCCAATGTTGAGGCGCACACCTCTCTCATGCACTACAACTATCCTAAAAGAAGTAGCTATAACAATTGTAACAACAACGGACGGACAAAGTCGTTGCAATAGTCTTCTCAGCCGGTACGGCTGTACAGAAGACTAAAAGGATAAATATTTTATATTTTCAGAATGGAAAAGAAAACTTTCAGGTGTGTGTACTGTGCTAATATTTTCCCATCACAAGCTGAGCTGTAGGAACACCTGCGGTTCCATCACGCATTTGATGCGGAAGAATGTAGTTACTTCCACAACAAGCTACCTGACTTTCTGAAGAGTTAATCACCCGCATCTTGAGATGAAGGATTGAGTAACCGTCAATACGAGATGACTCTAGTGTAGGAATGCGTTTTCGGCGATCTGCTTCAATAACTTCTATCTATACGTGTGGCATTACAAGCAATGCTAGAAGTTTGTTTACACCAGCTGGTAAACTACAAAGCCCAGATTAGCTTTGGTATAGGGTTTGCTAAGGAGGGGGCATTCATTCAAGCGGAATTCTGGTCGAGATTTTCTGAAGTACATAATCCTAATGACTTTCTGCTCTCCTGGAAGAGGTTTTTGCAAAAATCCAAGAATCCGTCGATGCTTTGGCTAAGCAGGCTGCAGGAGGGTTACATCTTGTATCCATAAATTACTAATTAGAGTGTCGAGGTATAAGCCTCTGCAAGCATTGTTGTACATCCCTCTTCCAAAAGTGCTCGCTGGCAAGAATATAAGCAGTAGTAAACGTTTAAAATTTAGACGATCAGAAATGCATTGCGTATTGCATACTGGCCGTTGCTTTGCAGTTGGACAGTGCTGATCTGAACGATTTTGGCGAGTTTGAAGATATGCTCGATCCTTCCAAGGGTACCCAACTAACGTCGCCGAAATTGACAGGTTTGAAAAGGCGAACGATCTATCTATCAACATCATTGGTTATAACCACGAAGAGGAGTTACACCCGTTTCGTGTCTCTAAAAAGTTGGACGGACTACCGATCAACCTTCTGCATCTGTACGACGACGATGGCGATGATTCGGAAACCTTAAATACCTGTTACTGAGCCATTACCGTTGCAACTGCTTTTCTACGCTGTCAAGGTTCAGGCTCCCAATCCAAGTTCTCTTGTAGGAACGTTTTTGCCGGTTTCAAAAGAGAATGGATCATCCTGGCCCATAGAAAAGAATGCGTCAAATTTAATCCAGTGTAAGCTCTCAGATTCATGAAGCCACGAGAAAACTCTCTAACATTCAAGCACTTTAGCCGTTAAAACCCCTTCCCCCACATCATATATACTGATTTTGAATGCCTCCTTCGCCTTGTCCAAACAGCTCAACCCGATGCTTCGCCAAGTTCAATCACTGAAATTCATCAACACCTTCCTTGTAGTTTCATTAACACTGGCGATAGCCAGTGTTAGTAAGGGTCGACATAGGATCTCTGTGTTAAACTTTCAACTTTGAGAGCTTATAACTCCGTCAAAATTAAAAGATTTTAAACCAAATTTGGAATCTAGCCTTGACTAGTCAAGGCCTGTCTACAGTCCAAAGATTGTGAAATTCAGTACAGCCAAACCCGAGATACAGAGAGGGGCCAAATAGACAACTTCTTGTTCTGCTTGTTGTTGTTGTTGTTCTGGGGATACTTTCGTCTGTCCTCTCTACAGGTCAAACTATTTGTCCTGTAAAGCTGGTTCTTAGCTCATTTTACAGGTATTGCTCCGTAGATGTGCCCTTTCCATAAGGCCTTTTCTAATTGGTCAAGTGGTTCAGGGGTTATGGAGCTCTAAACGACCAGATTGATTGTTTTACATTGTTTTAAACATTGTTATTATGCAACAATGCCATTTAGCAAACGCCAGCTGCAAGACATAGACTGAAGATTAAAGGATTTGTTTCTATTGTTAACACTTGCGATAGCCAGGTTAGTAAGGACCATAGCAATTTACCGAGCTTAAAGGCGGCGCAACAAAACAAACAACAAATTAATTATAAAGGTGTCACACATACCCCACCCCTCATCCACCACTACACCTATTTATTACAATTCTCAAAGTAACACGGATTAATAAACAAAAACGTATCGTTAAAAGTTAAAAGTAAGGGTCTA
>JAHWFP010026011.1:62295-112339 GCA_023313725.1 Lithobius niger
TAGACCCTTACTTTTAACTTTTAACGATACGTTTTTGTTTATTAATCTACGTTTTAGTGGGACACGACGTGAAGACTATATATCTCAAGTACCACTTCGGAGACGATGCAGTCGACATATTTTATAAATGTATGCAAGAAGAAGATCGATATTAGCGAACCTGCTGAGAAATGCAAAACCCCTCCACCTTACCCCCATCTGAAGAAACCGATTTTAAGAATGCTTGCGTTTGTCATTGTAGCGGGAAGCCTTCAAAAAGTGTTACGAGAAAGCAAATATCAATGTGAAATCTAAAGTACGGCTCATCGACAATAAAGATAGGGATAATTTCCACATCAGCGGGAAATTCAGAGGAGCTGCTCATCCAAACTGCAACCTAATTGATTGAGAAAGAAAAACCATTTTTGTCGTGTTCCACGGTCTGGAAAGGTACGGCATGCACCTTCTAGTACCTGCAGTGCACAAGTTTCTAGGAAGAGAACAAGTTATTGCTAGCAACACCGAGAGGTTTCAGACCATAACAATTAAGGATCAAGTCAGCTAGATAAATGTTCGTTTTATAGAAAGTGTGAACTTCTTTAAGGCTTCTCTGGATACTAAAATAAAGAACCACAAGAACAACAGTTGCGGCTTCGCCATGCTCGGGGCAGCTTTAGACACTGGATGGAAATCCGCGTGGTTTACGGAGGAAACCTCCTGGCCGAGTATATAAGCGACATATCTGTTTTCGACGAGGAAGATCTGCCATTGAGACACTCGTTCTTCACACGTTTCAAAAGCAAAATGAAACAGACACACGATGCAGCTGCCCATGCTTTTGCCCGTTTGAAAGACAGGATGTTGGTGGGAGACGAGTACGTGTGGGCACTAAACTTCTTGCTGAGGATGAATTCGAAAGTATTCCATACCTAGCACGAGATATATAAAAAAAACCGACCTTTTCCTGCTCGCCGACACCTTGTTGTGAGTTTCGAAGTTGTACTGTTTTATTTTGACAACTGCCATTTTTGGGCCTTTGTACTTTCCATTATTGTTTAAGAGAGGTCGATATTGCCTCCAATTTCACCGTTAAGTCTGTGGTTTTAAATAACTTTAATTGTTACGATTAATGCCGTTAATTGTTATGGCCTCGTGCCAAAGTTGTAATTTGAACATGCTCAACCAATAAAGGTTCGTTGGGTCTGCGCTCCCAATAATTCAACTTGACTTTCTCTCGCTTTGTTGACATTAGAACTTCTGTAGCATGCTTAAGCTTTTTTGGTCTTAGGCTTGGTTTTCTACCAATTATGGTAGATTAATTTCGTAAGATGTTGGTTTTGCATCGGTGGCGAATTGCGATTTTCTCTACAAGGTTTGTATGGCATTATAGGTATAAGCTAGCTAGTTACTAACCCGTAATTGTGTAGGTAGTTACAGGGACGTTTGGTAATGCCAAATAGGGTCCGACAGGTCAGAGAAGAAAATCCAAGCCTGTCGGAAGCAAGGACTCGCATAGACCTAAGGTAGAGTAAGTTGCAATTTCCCTTTTAGATTCATCCGTAAGGTTTCCCTCCCTGGTCGAAGTTCAGGTTTATTCCTCCCCATGCAAACACTGCACAGGTGCTTAAATGTCGGTTTGTGACACACCTTTCAAGATTTCCAAAATTGCGCCTCAAATACAACAAACCGGACCCCTGCTATTACATCACCACTCCAAGGTTCAGCTGGGCAGCTCTACTTAGGATACAGGAGCCCGAGTTGGAGCTATTCACCAACCACGGAAAGCACAACCTCATATCTTCCGGCATCAGAGCTGAAGTTTCGATTGTAGGAAAGAGGCATTCAAAAGCCAATAACAAATACCTACCTCTTTACATCCCTAGCAAACCCTTCCTATACATAATGGACTGGGATATAAGAACATCTACGGTTTGGCCGTGTGCACTCATCTCACCTACGACAAGTTCCGGTTCCTAACCAGGGAGGAGATTAGATCTTTCGTCATAGATACTGCACCGGACGATGCGGACGTGGGGTATATACTTGAAGTAGACCTCGAGTATCCCAAAGAGCTCATGACGTGCACAACGACTATCCACTAGCTCTGGAAAAGATCGACATTGGAAAGGAGCTAATTCCCTCATTTTCTGAATCTGGCGGAAGATTTACACTACAAGATCAAGTCCTTCTCCAACACCGAACTCGTTCCAAACCTTCCTCACAAGAAGAGGTACACCCTTCAATACAGGGAACTTCAAATTCTATCACCGGCATGAACTAGTACTTAAGCGTATCCGAAGAGTCTTAGCTATTAACCAAAGGCCCAAATGAAATCTGACATCGAGTTCAACATCACAAAGAGACTATCAGCAACCGCTCCTTTCGCCAAAGAATACTTCAAATTGCTGAATAATTCGGTTTTTGGAATAACCATGGAGAATATGAAAGTCGCCTCGATGTGAGGCTGTGTACCAACAAGAAAACAGTGCTGAAATACACCTCCCAACCACACGCTGAATCCTTCAAGATCCTGAACGAAAACCAGGTACAACTTAACCGCCGCGTTCATTGTGTGCTGTGCGATCTCCTGAACTACTCATATTTACCATACTGGAACTCTTCAAACTCTTCATGTTCGAATTCAATGACGGCTACATTCGGCCAAAGTTTTAATATAATGCTAAGCTCCTTTTCACGGACACCGACAGCCTCTGCTACGCATTCGAAACAGAGCACGTGTATTGAGACATGCTTGCTGACAGAGACCGTTTCGACATGAGCAACAACCCATAGGATCACCACCTCTTATCCAGCACGAACAAAGAAGCGTTGGGGAAAATGATAGACGAATGGGTGGCGTACCTATCCAAGAGTTCATCGGACTCGGGTCAAAGATATACTAGATTAAATCTCTGAAAAAATAGGATGTCAAGAAGGCCAAGGGCATCCAGAGCTCGTTCAGAAAAAAAAAACATTTGAGCTTCAGCGACTACGAAGCTGCCCTAAACTCTGCAGTAACTCTGCAGAAGGGATTCTGGGACAAGATTGCAGTGTCAGCCACGAACTGAGCTCGCGGAAAAGGCGAGTTCGAGAGACCAGATTGCGATGATATCTGAACTACATGGATTAGGCCTACTGGGGAAACCATTGTAAAAAAAATGCGCCATATACTTTACATCCTGGCTGGTGTGGAAAGACGCAATATTATCGAAACCACGTTTATCACACTTTTGAAAAGCACTCCGATTTTGGGATGCCCTTAGTATTTGTAATTCGTCATTTCCACACTCTGAAAGCATTCGAGAGTTCTCACAATATGAAAGTTCATCATTTGCACTCTCTAACTGGATTTTATAATCGAAACTATAAATAGGAAGATGAAAGCCAGCCATCTTCCAAAATGGTGACACAGATCACAGCCATCTTGGATGACGTCACTTCTGGTTTCCTTGGCACCGGCATCTTGGGAACTTGCCGCATTTCTGGTTTTTATGGGCACTGCCATTTTTGGAAAATGCCGTCGCTTCCGTTTTACATGTGCACCACTGGAAGGTAACAAAGGACGCAAAAAGGTAGCAAAGTTCCCTTTCCCTCCCTCCTCCAGATTGACGAATACTAAAAGTGGGGGTAATGATGGCACTTCCGGTCCGCTATCTTGGACCTTCCTTCAGACTGACGAAAACTAAAAAGTGGTGGTAATGACGTCACTTCGGGATGCGAAAAGGCAACAAAAAGAATTTTCCACCCTCCTCCAGATTAACGAAAATTAAAAAGTGGGAGTAATGACGTCACTTCTGGGATGCAAAAAGATAATACAAAAACACTTTTCCACTCTCATTAATTAGCATTTAGCATGAAGACAATTAAGTAGCATAAGGACGCAGGATGGACACATTTAGGTAGCATTAGGACCCACTTAGGTAGAATAAGGACACATTTAGGTAGCATAAGGACATATTTAGGTATCATAAGGACACAGGTAGCAAAAGGACACATTTAGGTAGCCAAAAGCACTTTTCCACTTTCTTCCAGATTGACGGTCGGGGGAGTGTGTCTGTATGTCCTCATATCGCATTTTACCACTACTCCCCTCTCCCCAATCAGGCACCTCCAAGGTTTACCACCCAAACCACCCGAAAACCCTATGTAATGTTAGTTATTGTGTACCCACTAACTTTCTCATGCATGTGTTGGTATGGAAACTGCACATGCAGAATCTTTTGTCTTAAAGTTTAAACTAAAACACAATAATTCATTACCACCTAGTTAGTAAAAAAAACTTGCAATGCTGGTCTAAGTGACACCTAACTTACTAACAGTGTACACTTTTTAGACTCCTGGTTGAGCTGTATTTTATTGGTGTTTTTTGTGCACACTACAAATGTTTTAAAAAAAAGATTTATGAATGCTTTAACTTCATTGTATTTTCCCCCTTCGGCTGACTCTGGAGGGGGCTAAACAGAGCATTTTGTTTCTTTGCCTCAATATTCCTTAAATTTCCCTTTCCTGTCATTTCTGAATGTTGCTGTAAAACGTTGGTAGCCAAAGTGGGAACTGCATCTTTTTTATTCCCGATTAATCTGTTATTCATTTCGGGCAAAAATATTGTCATTGTTCCCAACAATGACATCTGTTTTGCATCATCTCTCACAATTGTATTGTACCTCTCAATCTCTTCCTGGGTACTTGCTTGCTACTTTGCCCTATCTCCTTGATTTATTGCACCAGTTTTTCTTTCTTCTACCGACTTTTTACCAGAAAGCCGTTTTTTTTTTTGCTTTCTCTCTCTAAGCCTAACACCGTTGATTTAGGCCTGACTTACCCTACATTCATAAATAGCCAAGGGACACACCAGTTTTTTTGTATTAGGTCCGCATAAGCAGTTAAAATGTTTGAAAGCATTAACGAACAGTCAGCCGTTAGATTCAACATTACTTTTCCCATCTTCGGAGTCATCGAAGGTGCAACCGAGAGATGACAAGCCTTAAGGCATTGTGAGTAGTCTTGTATGCTGACTGACGTAGTTGACATGAGATTTTGCAATTATATCAGCTAGTGTGATAATCGGCCGAGCGTGAGTTGGTGCAAAGAAGAAGTTTGAAGCCCTGTGAAGAAAGTAGAAAGTGAATCGACAAACCCTGTGTTGTTCCTCATTTGTTTTCATAGCGGCGGCAAGTAGTAAAAAGATGATCCGTGTACATGGCCTCTAAAAGTAAAAAAGGTTGGAGAAAGCAACGTAGTAGAAGGTGCATCTTGGGTCCCACAGCCCTTTCAATGCATTTTTCTTCATGCCGTGGGATCGAATGTCCACGCTCAAGCTAACCGTCACTGAGATATTAGGGCTAACAACTCTTAGTGAGGCTTTGTCAGCTTTGTCGGGTTCTTCTGAGTGTCCTTGATTTGGGGGAATCCTTTCTTGCTGCCCCAGAACTGTCTCGTTTTTCCGAGAGTTCTCTTTGTTGCGCCCCCCCCCCGGGTCTGGTGTGAGGCATCCTCTACTTCTTAAGTGGTAGCCTTGAGTGGGGCAATTCTGGTATCCGAGTCTTCAGTGATGCATCCTACTCTGCCGTAGGAGGAATGGGTAGCATTGGCGTTTGCGTGCCAAGCTATCGGATTGAGTTCATGTACCAGTTGGTGCTTGTCCCCTCAGCCTTTGTTGTTGAGCTTGTGATGATTCTGGTTGCTTTGGGGGTGAGCGTGGTTTTGCACGGGCAGAGTTTTTGCATCATCATGGACTCGCTTGCAGAGTTAGGTTTCTCATGAGATGCTTAGCTGCACTTGATGTTTCTCACCCTCCGGTTTTGGTGGTGGGATGGAAACTCTTTGTAACTTGTGAAGTTAATGTAAAGGTCAAGATTGTGTGGACCTGTGCGTACTGCGGTGAGTTCAGGACCAATTCGCCGATGAGCTGGCCACGAAAGGCTTGTGTCTGGATTTGCAAGTTGTGTTCTTTGCGGTCGGCCTTAGGAACCTCCATCCAGCTCTTGCAAGATCTCCTAGCGTAGTTTGGTAGTGGCATTGGGCGGGAGGACTCACCGGACACGATCTGTTAGGATCCATCCCACGGTCTCGCAGGCTGCAGCTCTGGGTATCCTATCTCATGTCAGTGTGGGTTTGCTGTCTAGGTTGCATACTGGCCATGTCCAGTAGGATCACCTCTTTTGCCTAGGATGGTCATGGTCTTCAGTGTGTGAGTGTGCCACGGCCAACGAGACTGTGCTGCATTTCCTCTGTCAGTGCCCACATAGGGCTGCTCAGAATTTTGCTGCTGTCGTTTGCTGATCGGCATTGTTGCCTAAAACTATTTTTAAAACAATGTAAAAATGAGCTAAGAACCAGCTAAGAACCAGCTTTCTAGGACAAATGTTTTAGCCTGTAGAGACCATTGTATAAACGTGTCCAAAGAACAAGTCAACCAAGCCAAAAAATAAGCTCATGATTCCAGCTCAAGTCCAGATCTCCATTGTTACTAATCGAATATTAACAAAAGTTGGTCCATGGAAAATGTTGAAAGGTGATGGAGAATTTAAGCATCTAACTTTCGGCTTTATTATGTGAGACCGAGGTCAAACCTTACAGTAATGGCTACCGCCTTTACCCGACTTTGCTAATTACTAAATAAGTTATGGAGTGGTTTGAGTCATCCTACGTGTTAAAATTAAACTGTCCATTGCCTATTTGGCTTGCAGTCCTATAATAATTCGAATACATGCCAAAGCAACTGAAAAAGAGATTACACACAAAGTAATTTCAAGCAGAAAGACTTCTACTGAATGATCGAATTATATTCAGTGCGTTTGACGGAGTGCAGAAAACAAACTTGGTACGTCATAGTATCAAGAATTAGAAAACAAGAACGAGTTCGTTTGATGTTTAAGGTAGCGGTTAACTGATCCGAAGTCAAAACAGCAATGGACTACGAATTAAAGAAATAGCAGTTAGGTTTCATGTGAATAAAACACTGCAGCTACATGGTAGTATATGAAACTTTACGTGGAAGTTTATCCTTGTTCCTTTGTCTTTTGGGTTCGGCTAACATTACCTAAAACCAACATTTTTCGTTTTGGTTTCCTAATTTGGGATAATTTAGCATAGAATGTTGCACTTCTGTACACCTTGCTAACAATGTAAAGGGGCACGGAACTTAGTTTGCTTTACTCGCTCAAATACTTTCGTTGGTACTTGGTTTTTCTATTCTCTTTCAGCTTCTTTTCCTTTCATGCATGCTTACAGCATGGAAAGCCACATAGGCAAAGGAAAATAAGTTTTGTCATCATAGGCTAAAGTCAAACCACTAACGTAAAGTAAGTTTTAATAACAATAATGTTTCCACTTGTCATTTCCTCAAAAGAGAGAGAAATGATGACGTAACAATTTTCAGCATTTGTGGCGAATGACTCACGTGTCACTAAAATTACAATTCAGCTGAAGCCTTGTGCCGACATTGACAGATTTGCACTGATGCCTAACAACAACGTTTAAAATATTGTAAAACAAGAAAACTGGTAATTAGAGCCCCATAATTTGGTAACTACTAGATAAATATTTATCATTTTTAGAAAAGCACAGTGTGTATATTCATATCTATAAAATGAGACGAAAATTGGTTTTCTGGAGAAAATTGTTTGGTCCATTGTTTGGTTGTATGAAAATTTCTTTGCAAGGACACCTAATACACCAAGACAAATAATTGTTCCATCAGTCATCTCAGAACCAGATTTGCCATATTCTCAATTTGATTTTAAAAGGCAAATACATCCATTTTGACATGCACGTGCTACTTTTGGACCACTTAAACAATAACTAAACACAAGATTTGCGGTAAGAATACGTTACGTACGTCCGATACAACAATATAATTAGGCTACTGCATCACCAAAACACGAGACGGGGCCGCCATTGTTTTGCTGGAACGCGCAGAAATTAATGCCGACAGATGGTAGCCATCAATTTTGACACGCAGCCGAATGAGATAGCTCTATTGGGTTTGAGAGCTCAAGCGTCTGACGGCCTTAGCTGGCCACTACAACTGTTGGCCAGCTAAGACTGTCGGTCGCTTGAGCTCTCACACCCAATAGACCTATCTCATTCGGCTGCGTGTCGAAATCGATGGCCACCATCTGTCGGCATTAATTTTAAAGCGTTCTAGCAAAACAATGGCGGTCTCCGTCTCGTGTTTTGGTGATGCAGTAATTATATTGTTGTATCGGACGTACGTAACGTATTCTTACCGCAATTCTTGTGTTTAGTTATTGTTTAAGCCGTCCAAAAGTAAAACATGCATGTCAAAATGGATGTAATTGCCCTTTAATAATGTTTATGTGGGATTTTACCAAGCCGTATAAGACATACATATACTAATTCGTAAAGAAAAATAGAAAATTTGGTAATATTGACATGGTTTTAAAAATTAAAAAAATTGCGAATGCAATATCAAATTGTTGCTTCAACATAGGAGATCAGTGGAAATCGTACAGTTGCTGCTTTTGCAGTTAATAATATCATTTTCAGCCTCTTACGAAGTTAACAGTTCTACACTACTATTTCTGTTTTTTTTTATAGTCATTATTTGAACTGTAAGTGAAAGTGTATGTTTGAAATCGATGTTTTAGGTGGTGAACAGAACTCCTTCATAACACATTAAGATGAGGAAGGCGTACTTCCAAGCATATTTGTTTCTTAATATCATTTTTGCTAATGTTTCAATGAACGCATATTCCGGGAAAAATATACAACAGAATACGAAGTACAACACATTTTCCACAGAAAAAAAGGATAGTTTAGAGGTGAGTACACAAAGTTTCATTTCTGACGTTATTGCTCAGTGACCTTTGATTGTCGGATTAACTTTACATTTTTTTCTAAATTAGGGAGCTTACATTGATATTTTAAATTTATATCTTTACTATTGGGTGGTTTACATTTTTGAGGATTAAAACCAAAGAAAAAATTGTGGTATCATTTTAAACCTTATAGCCACCTGGGCAGGGATGAGCAAGGATTTGAGCTTTTCTACTCTTGTGTACTTAGAGAGGGAATAGGTGGGGGAAGTGTAGGGGCAATGAATAGGTAGTCAGGAAGGGGTGGTAGAGGGTTAAGTAAAGGAAGTGACAGAAACTATCAGCCAGCTTCAGCAGCTACGGGATCTATTCTGGGATCTGACCTGTGGACTGTGAGGTTTAAAGATCTTTTCTACACGTGAGTGCAGCAGAGTAACATGACACAAGGAATGCTGAAGCCAGATTTTTTCTTTTGTGTGTACTCGGTATCGAAAAGGCTCTATACAGTTTGGGGTTTATTAAAATGATTCATTTCCACTAACCCTTCCTTTAATCCATTAGTGATTGAATGGTAGTAGTGTAAAACGACAGATACAGAACAACACTGTTGCCCTTCCTCCCGTAGGGTGGTTTCAGCTGCTACAGTGGGCCTTGTCAGTAGCATACTATACAGATTGGACGTGATATCACAGGTCACGTGACTCGTAAAATCAATTCCGGTGGACTTATTACGTTCATTTTTCTTTCTCAGTCAGTATTAATGCCCCAAAATGGTGGACTCAATCACAAACAGTTCTCAGCTGGCATAACGGGTCCAAGATGCCGGATTCAATTTTAGTCGACAGTTTGGTTAAACGATAAAAAGGAAAATACAAAAAACAATCGTGGTTTCGATCCCTGTTCATTCATTTAATTTAATTTATTGATAATAGATGGCAGCACCTGGACGGTGTTAGGCAAATCTCAATTTCTCCTAGAAAACCGACCTTGAAGACCCGAGTAACAATTAAACAGTTTAATTGAGAGTGAAATACATATGTCTGCTCACAGCAGCGGGCAGTCTGCAACTGGTTCAGTCATGAGGGAAGATGAGTGCTCAATTGGGGGGGACTGTAAGGTCGCGTTAGTGGCAGGCAGGTGAGCCCACCTCAAAACAGCAAATGAAAGGATTAAAGGAGGTATACGAAGCTTCTAAACATTTCTAGTTCCAGTTCCGATTTTTTTTAATTGACTAAAGGTGTGTATGTAGATTTTTCTTTTTAGAACCTAACAAGTGGTCTTAATATATGAGTGCAATAGCATATATTAAGACTAATTAAAGCTAGACAGAGTTTCGGGGTAGGGAATTTGGTTTATGATGAGCAAAATACTATTTATATTGGTACAAATAAATCATAAGCAACAGCTCATCACGGGAGGAGCAAAACCCACTTACTTACTTGGAAAATCCTCCTGAGAAAATCAGCTCTTACAATAATATTAAGAAAGAGGCATACTGAATTTCTTGCAGGAAATTAATTAAAATGCTTATTTACAATTTTAAAAACTTTAATTTAACAGAATATTATAATTTACTTTCATAAATTAAAAAAACTTTCTCAAAAGCTCGCTAACATTCTTAACCTTCATAATTTCTCAAACTTGCCATAGAGGCAGATCGACCACTTAAATATGTTCCATCTGCTTACACGTTTTAACAGTCAACCCTCCTAAATCCTCACTGATCCTACAAAGTGTTTCATCCTGTATATTTTATTAGCAGCCATGGTCGACTTTGGCTGGGGGTTTTGTTTGACGATGATCATCCTTGGCATGTTTCTCCAGTCTTTTCAATATGTGGTTACATTTCGCCCGTCCATCTCTTTTACTGTGGCTCTCCCTTTTCCCTTACAACAATACACAACAATGACTTACTCGACACAATCAACTTTGAAACATGTGACATTGATGCCGCACATCACAAAATTAATGCAAGTTATCAGGTATAAATGCTCGCACGTGCAGCGATTGCTTTCGTCCACTTTAAAACAATTCAACTCCACTCTGAAAGTCAGCATATCTGAAATTATTGTGCCTTCAGACATCATATCAGACATATTAAACTAACGTCGCTTGGTTTAAAGTTGTCTGCTTTTAAATAAAATACGGATTGTCTTTTTTTTTACTTCAGAACGAAATTCGAAATGTCAAACCCTGCAGGCAGCTGAAAATGCCCCATTCAAAGCGACTGGACACAGTTTAAAAGGTAGCAATCATACGCATTGTACCGCAATTGTAGTCAAGTTTAGAACGACTACACAACAATGACTTGCACTAAACAATCAATTGTTTACTCCACTTTTAGTTTCAGCTCCTCTTCTTGCATGTGCGTTTTTGTGCGTCAAAGATGATGAATGCATTACCCTAGTGATAAATAGCAGTGATAAGAGGAGAGGGAGGTCACTGCAATTGATTGCCGTCATTATGCAATCCTCGAATTAGACTGACGTTCTTTTTCCAGTTTTTAGTTTTCAGTTTCAGTCACCTCGGCTGTCAGAGGTACTGTATTGCAAGAATCGAATTGCCGTAAAAAATAACAAAAAAGAGCAAACGATTAGCGCAGATTTACACAATAACAGTAAACACATGCGAAAGTGGATATTATCTAAAACATTTAGCAAAATGTTCTCATCATTAGGCCTAGGCCTGACTGGAGAGAGGCTAAATCCTATCCATTCGATTAGGGAAAGTGTTAGGGATAAAGATTTTGGTGTCACTGTTGTTTTTTCCTCTGGTGTGAACGGTGCTTGAGCTCTAAGCATCAAGTATACTGCAGTTTCGATGATATCCTGCACGAGCAGCAGTAGTGGAAGTGGTTGAAGAATGGGATTCGTTGGCGAAACCATAATAAGTGACAGGATTGCGGAATGTAAGACATGAGTTAGATGGATTCATAACTCCATGATAACTTCTATATTCCCTGATCATGCTAACATAGTTACACGTAATCTCGCCTGGTGACAGTTAAAATGAACCTACTGACGGCGAGTACAACGGGACAAGAGTTATTGAAATGATACGCAACCCAAGGAGCATTTGCCTTCATTAACAGAGAGAATTCAAATGTACACAAGCTTCAAAACACTGTCGCGTCTAGCTGTTCCTTTCTGTCATTATACCTCTGTTGCCCATGTCACGAAGCCTGGAGCATCCCATTATATCGCCATGCTTGTTAGACCCCACCGAGGGTGGGTGTACACACGATTTCGAAGCAAATGCGTCTTAGTTGTTAAATTCGTTGGCGGGTTCAGCAGTTTGCAGTTCTTTTACGTTTATTCAGGGAGTTAATAGTTTTAAGCAAAACAAAATGCAGTATTATTGATATCAGTCATATTAATAACGGAAATGGACATGTTTCAGTTGAACAAATAGAAAGTAAATTACAAGTGAAGTATTCAGCAAAACTGAGTTACCAAATCAATAAACAAACATCAAATGCCAAAGTAAAAAAATATGGTAGTACAAATTGCAAGTGGCAACTTCTACAGAATCACGGCTGATTCAAGCAAAAGCGGGATTGGTTTCCCAAAAGGTTTAACATAGAAGCACGGGAATCTTACAGTTTTGTGCAAATCGAATGGCAACACGCCGCCAGTTTGTAACCTATGATGCACAATTTCACTCTGTTTGTACTACAGTGAAAACGCATAAGAGTTTAAACCACATTCAGTGGTTTATGAGAAACAAATGAAGTAAAGTATGGACATGACTAGCCATCTTCCACATTATTGTGTATCAAGCACGATTATGGTCTATCAGCATTTGAATGTTAACTCTGCCATCGTGAAGCCTTGCTCTCTCTTACAAGCTGATGCGAGTTGGGGTTACTCGTGTGCAGACTTGTCTTAGTTTGTTTCACTTAAACCAATGAGTGTGTTGAGATTTTACTCCTACGCGTTTTCACTGTAGAACAAGCAGAGCGAAATTGTGTATCGTAGGTTGCCAAACTTCCGGCATGCTGCCACTCGATTCACACGATAATTGAAGATTCCTGTGTTTCTACGTTAAACAGGATGGGGAAGCCAACCATCCTTTTGCTTGAATCAGCCGTTATTCTATGGAAGATACCCCTCACCAATTGTATTTGTGTTTTGTGTGGGAAAACGTCTATTAACCTACTCGCATATTTTTAACTTAGGCATTTGGTGTGTTTTAACTAATTTGGTAAGTCAGCTCTACTGACTGCTTCACTTATTACAATTCATCTGTATCATAATCTATAATAAATGGCTCCCATAGTTGTTCAACTGAAACATGCTTATTTTTGTTATTAGTGTGACTGACATCAATAATATTGTATTTTGTTTCGCTTAAAACTGTAACCTTCCTGAACACACGTAAAAGGACTGTAAGGTGCTGAACCTGGGACCTCGAATTTAACAACTCTAAAACCTTAAGTAAGACGCCTTTACTACGAAAGCGTTCGACCCCCCCCCCCCTCCGCCTTAGTGGGGTCTAACAAGCACAGCGATAATACTACGTACAACACCACACACGCTTCCATGGAGAGAGTCATTGTCTAATGTGATCTTGAAACATGCTAGAAAAAGCATTGCAGCTGCGTGTTTACATTCATACAAAACTAAGGTACTAGTCAAAAAGAAGCATCAATGTTCTCTTGAGATTAAACACTCAAATTCATTCTTATAAGACTGGTTTAAATAGTAATGAATGTTTAGACTTGGACTCTGAAGCACTGTGATGACCTGAGATGAGGACGCACGGTAAAGATCCCAGATATTAATAAAGCGGAACTAAAATAAAGTAAAGTAAATTATTTTACTATCCCCGCACATAATACACCGATGACGAGTGGGACAAGAGCTTGACAGACCATCATCGATCATTCGTACAGAAAGAGTATAGTCAGAGACGGTGACCAAACTGAAATATAAAATATAACAGAGAAAAAGATTTAAAGGTATGGGGCGGAAAAAAAACCTGAATGGAAATTAAAAAAGATAAACAAAATTTCTGGTAGGCAGAAAAGTTCTTTCCTATAAGTAACGCAAACTCTTGCTTCATCCAACAGTTTTCAATAAAAAAAAATTCACGTCTGTTGGAACGGTAAGCTATTTAAGTAAATAGTTTTGAGCTAAAAGTTAATTCTACTTCCATCAACCCGGGGTAGGAAGAACTGGAGGATCCCACCCCACCTCCGGCATGAATGCTTGGTCGCCTATCTAAATAACAATAATAAAAAAAAACATTGTTTTAACCTTCGAGATGAATAGTAAATCATATCAAAAACCAAAACTGGTAAAAGGGGCCGGCAAGTTCCGAATGGTTCGGCCCTTCAAAGGAGTGATATCAACACTCCAAAACATTTGCCAAGTTAATGGCACCGCTTCGCTTAATAGTTCGAAGGTTAAATGAAAACTTGAACATTGCTACTGAACGCAGCAATGTTCTAGTTTTCATTTAACGTCCAAAGTATTATTCGATGCGATTAAGTTGATGAATGTTTTGGTGTGTTGATATCACTCCTTTGAATGGCCAAACCATTCGGAACTTGGCGGCCCCTTTTACCAGTTTTTGTTTTTGTTATGATATCACTCCTTTTTGTTAAATTTGTATTGGCTCAACTCCACTACCGTGCAGATGTGTACTATAAAGTGTCATGACAACAAGAAATTGGTTTTCAACAATTTGCTACTAACTTTTGACTATAGGCCGAACCATTCTCAACTTAGTCACCTCTTTATCGGTTTTGGTTTTGTTTTAATTTTGTTGTGATTTGTTTTACTTAGTTAGTTTTGGTGTGTTGATATCACTCCTTTGAAGGGCCAAACCACTCTCAACTTAGTGGCCTCTTTACCAGTTTTTGGCTTTGCTTGTTTTGCTTTGTTTTTACAGTTGGTTTATTTTTCGTGAATTGGACGTGAATACTATTTCTTTGCAACGTTGTTTAGATTTATCGTGATGCACTAGTGTGTGTCTAGGTACGTATGTCAGTATCCACGTTCTCATTGTCCGAACTTTGGCCGTCCAAAGAGAGACGATGCCGACAATACTAACAATGGTTATAACAATATTTTCGTACTTACGCACCCTCCCACGCCATCCCTGTTACGCCCCCAGGCTCAAAACCATAAAAGGTACGCAGTTCGTATTGCACTGCACCCATTCGTCCAATTTCATAGCTGGAAGCCTCCCCGCTTTTAAGGGTCAGATTGAGGGTCAGATTTATTGAGGGTCAGATTTTCCATTGAAAGCAGCTTAGCTGGCATTCCTACACGAGTTAATTTTTGTCAGGTGGGTCATTGCTCTCGATTTCAACACAATTTAAGATTTTGTACCGCATTATTATTTTTCTCCAAGTACCTGGAATGTGCCCAACTATGCTTCTAGATGTAAGACACTGACGCTATGGTGCCGCGCTACAATGGTTTACAACCTCGACAAATGAACTGATGTGATGTTTGTTGCTTAACTTGGCACGACACACTAGCGTGTGTCTAGATTACAAAGAAACGTGTCTACAAATTACTCACCAAGTTGAGCAAATCTGGAGAACACAATCTTGCCCATATTGTTGTATGTTAATGATTGGGTGAAGTTGGACCAAAGAAGTAAACTCGAAAACCACAGATCATGCAGAATGATGACACGCCCCACTGCATTCCAGGTGTAGCAGAATAAAATTTTAATGTAGTAAAGGGAATCATTAGCAAAACACTGATTGTGCCAATGTTAATCCAGTAGGAGTGAAAATGTGAACGTAGTTGAAGCCTACGATATACGGTGCGCTAAGATATAGCTCACTGAGTGTCACAATGCACTTTGATGTAATGTCCTGTATCTTAGGACACCTTGTTGTCTACTGTGCTGTTTCTTAGCCCACCTTGATATACTATGATTTATCTTAGTGTACCTTGACGAAGTGTAATGTAGCTTTATGCACCTTGATATATAGTTTAATGTATCATAGTGCACCCTGACGTATAGTATGCAATATATTAGTGCACCTTGATGGAGTGTGCTTCTATCTTAGTGGACCCGGATTTAAAGTGTGTTGTATCATAGTGTACCTTGATATACAGTTCACTGTATCTTAGCGTATCTTGATGTGTAGTGTGCTGAATCTCAGTGCACGTTGACGTATAGTGCATTGTAGCTTACAAACGGCATGTCCTTGATGCACAGTGTACTATATATAAGTGCTCCTTGAATCCTTGATGTATAGAGTGCTGTAGCCAAGAACCTCAGTGCACTATATCATAATGCACCACGAAGTATAGTGAGCTTCATCAAAATGCACTGTGGCATACAGTGTGCTGTATCGTAATGCCCAATTATGCACTGTACCTATAGTGTGTTGTCACAATACTGTATTTTGAAGCAGGAGTCAAAAGTTGAACAGTTTCGTTTTGAAAGTGAAACCAAAGTGAAAGTGAACATTGAAAGTGAAAGTGAAATTGAAAGCGAAAGTTTCGTAAAAAAAAAAGATCTTGTTAGAATTACGTCACTTGCGACTCACTTACCATATTCAATATTCTCCAAGAAAATGCTTTGAAAAAAAAACATCCAATAATCACTTGGAGCAATATGCTGAAGCAGAAATCGTTGCACTGCATGAAATTTTTTTTAAACCACTAAGAGGTAAGAGGCAAGGACACAGTACGGTTCTGGGATGTAAACTCAACCAGTAGATGGTGACACCTTCACATGAAGACACGCGTCACAAATCTGTACCCTATCAACTCTGAGTAGGGACCAGTCTCAAACTCTTAGTGCAGATCCCAATGTCGTAAGCAAAACTGTGAACATTATGTGATTTATTTTTACATATTTGTAGGAACCCTTTACTTTGATTCCAATGTAATGCGCTATAATAAAAGGATTTTACTATGATGTTAAACTGCCTTCAAAAAGCATTCTATTCCATTATTACTGTAGCTCCTTCCCAAAATAGGCATACTACAATAAATTTGCTTCAGAAGACAAAAATGAAATATCGATCGAGCCCCAGACTTTTCCAGAATGCTGGAGGCACAGGTCGCTTAATAGTAATATTAATGTAGTTATAGCTTCTAGGGGGAGCCTCCCACACAAAGTCTAAACAATTTGTTACATGCTCATAGTACAGCTACATGAAATATACGTATTTAGTTATTTTCTCATCCAATCTGTTTGCAAATTTTTCCCAAGAGTTTATCGATGCTCGTAAAATGTTTGTAGAGCTCGGACCATTCCGAAAACGAAAGTTGCAACAAAGAACCACCACCGTTTTTTCATGATCGTATTCCACAAAGTGTACTTGCATGTCGGCATTCGTAAATCGTACTCTGATTCTTTTCTCCTCTCCTACATGTAACACTTTCATTTTAAGATACAACAGGAATTTCATTTTGCTTCTGTTGATGAGTTTGGACAATTCCTACAATATTGGCAGCAGCTGTTTTTCGTGTGCGCACAGCTCCAATTGCTCGATTAACGCTTCTCCGGCTGTTTCAATGAATGGCTCGAAGACCTGTTTCGACCTGGAATCCATAATGCTTTTCTATAGAACCACGTCTGTACTTTCCCACCTTTCCAGGCAAACGTATTTTCTTCTTTGTCTTTCGGGTGCTATTTCTCCCTCCCTTGATTCAGTACGGATTTGTTAATGTTTTCACCAGTCAGTACAGGTAAGTCCATTAGGACGAGTTGATTTTTAATTTGGTGGTAAGCTTGGCCTTTTGTTAAAAACGAGAGTCAGTCCTCTTTCAATCGTGACATTATGGTTTTATTCAGCATAAAAAACCCCTAGATGAGAATGTATTTTCTGTTCTTTAATAATAAAAAAAATTTTTTTCCGTAAAAATTTGTTTTATTCAACAACACATTATTACATCAGCTTAGCCTGCCATCGCCAAGCCATCAGTTTCTTTTTCACTTCGCACTCTTTGAGCCAACCTTCTTTTTTCCCTGAACTCCGTTTTTTTTTCTCTTCCGTCATTCTCGGTCTTTTTCTGCAGCTTGTTTTTTCTTTTTCTGGATGGGAATTATGGTGGTCTGTCTCTCCCTACATATTTGTTTTTTTCCTATCCCAAGCAATGTTCTTCCACTCTTCAGGATTTTGCACTTTCAAATGCATGCCCTCCATCATCCGCAAGCTCATCATCTTGGCTTCTCAAACCTCGACATTTTCAACTTCTTTTATCCTCTGTTCCAATGCATCCCCGTTCCGCCTAGGTTCTGGTTCTTCATCGCTGATTACAGCGTCGGAGTCCCATGACAATACTGATGATACTTCTTCATCGTATATAGAAGAATGTTCGAAATAATAATCATCCTCGCCATACGAGAATATAGATAGTGACGATGGTGAAATACAGTTTATCGAGGGTGACAGGAGACGACTCTTTAGTTCCATGGGGCCCTGCCTGATACACCCTCTGACATTTCTCTGGCCATCATGCCTGTGGCTCGTCGGAGTGGCTAGCATGGAAGGGGTCTCTTTACTCGGCGATTCAGCAGTCAGACTCGGCTCGCTAGCCACCAAATATCTGAGCATGTTGCCACTCGAGAGATTCTGACCGACCCCACTTTCAGCATTCGATACGACCAGGAAACTAGGCATTACATGATTGGAGCAATGGAAGTAGAATTTAGAGATGATAACGTTATTATGGGACGAAAAAGGTGCGAAGGGATGGACGATTTGTGGTAGTTGGTTATGTTGAAAAATCCTACTAAACCACCAGAAGGAGATGCTAGCCTCCTAAACTACCATGCTATTTTAATGAGGAGTAAAGCTATATATCACAACAACAACAACGACAGTACATACAAGAAGACGGGAATCCAGAGCAGGTTTCAAGTACACAACGTTCACAAAACCTGTTTTGGCCAGGCAACCCGAGGTGATTGGAAAAGACTACAGGCTCTATAAGAACCATAATGACGTTTGCGAAAGGCTGAAGCTTCTCAGTACCTCAAGAGACGCCGGCACAATGCCTTGTTGTCCAACGGGAAATATCGCAAACTAATTGGCAAATTCGATAGATGTTAATTAAACTAATAATGTTCCGTGTATTTTCCTCAGGAAAAAACCGACTTTGTGACTGCTTTTGCTTCTCCAATGATAATGAAAGGCGACCTCGAATTGGCTCAGTGCAGACGGTGATAACACCTGGATTAAAATCGTCGTCCAAGAAGGTTGTTATGCAATAGACGAAATTTTAAAAATCATTTACAGAAAACTAAAAGATAACAAGCACTGGAACGACTAAGAAAACTTGCCTTACATTCTTATTGATGGAAACCTAAACACTAAAGCGCGACCTGAAGACTACCGGAGTTTCGAGGTCGACTTTTCAGATCAAACTAGCTTAGCAAAAGTTTTGGTGTCGAAGCCGAGATTTATTGTTACGGTCAGCATGAGGCAACAAATGCTATATGAATGTTTTAAACATGAATAGCACTCTGGCTCATTGGATTTGGTCTCTGGTTCATACATAGATGGAACGATGCAACCGACTCTGTACTCTTTTTTCCCAATGTTTACCCAGGCTATAAAGTGGTTTCTTCGCCTAACTATCTGATATAACTGCCAGTTTCTACAATGTGGTTAACTCTATTACAGTTTGGATGACTGGCCAAGCCAATAGGCCTGTAATTTGCGAGGTGAGGCTTAAGTGATGAGACTGCATTTACAAAAAATGAAAACCTAAAATGTTGAAATTTATTATTTCAACATTTATTATTAAACCGGCCGTTCATAGTCAACATTCAGCTAAAGAACCAACCATCCCCAACCAATTGTTGGCTCTTATGAAAAAGAAACATTGCCACCAGCGAAGGGAGAATGAAACTTTCAGAGCTAGAAGACGATAATTTCCGAGTCCTGAAAACATCAAATTTATAGACAGTCTCATCTGCACCTTAGGATAGAGACCAATGAAGATTACCTGAACCTTACAGAACCTTTCACACTGGACGAATCAGTCGTCAGTTATAAGTGTCAAGAGTACGGGCCAATAGTTGCTACGAACGTGAATACTATTGAATGCGAAATCAGAATTACGGTTCAGAACCAAGATTTATTCACCCACATGCACAAAAGCTACATTCATTTGAAAGGTGTACTTTTCAAGAGCTGTGATAGTTCCCCTTACACCACAACCGATATAATTGCTTTGGAGAACAATCCCGCCGCATTTTTATTTTGCTTGATACAGCATAAAATAGGCGACAAAACTGTAGATCAGTTAAATATGCCCGGTTTTGCAAGCACCATGATAGGCTTAGTAAGGTACTCTCCAGAGCAACAGGCGGAACTGACCAATACTGGATGGATTTTAGACTCCATTAACGCATCTGCAACAAACGATACTATGAATTTGATTTAGAAACATAAAAGAGATGTATTTTTGCCTGCACCCCGAATAGTAGTATTTCGTTCGCCGTGCCCTGTGCCACTTACTGGGTTTTTGCAAAGACTATACAAAAATTTTATATGCTTGCCAACAAACAATGGTACTTATTCGATCATCGGATGATAATGCTATATTCAGAACGTCAGGTGTTAATACTGGCCAGATAGTCTTGGAACAAGTGACTTGGTACCTACCGCACGTGATTCTCTTCGACGGTCAGAAAAACAAATTGTACGCCTTGGTGGATTCGGGCATCAGCATCCCCCTCGCATTCACACACTCGTATTCCTACCAGCTGGACCTTCCCACCTCGACCAGTTGTGCTTGGGGCTTGATTACTGCATTAGCTATTAAATTTACGTGGCGGATAATAAAAGGTTTTCAAACTGCTAGAGACAATGATGTGAAAAAAAATCCGGCAGTCTTCGATCACTGCAGCCATACAGACGTTCACGTAACACTCACTTCCGAACGTTACCCTTTTCTGGACTTAAATTCAAGTTTCGCCAAAGGCAACTTGTATCAAACTTGTATCAAATGATTGTGGATTTTAGGAAGCAGTCCTACAGGTTGGGGTTGGGATCGACTAGCCAAGCCTTTGAAAGTTAATCCTTTATCCTAAAAATATCCTCTGATTTCCATAGACTGCACCAAACAAAGTGAAAGATTATCCTCATAAGTTATAGATTTACAAGTAAAAAATGCTCTTCGGGTCCACCAATCCAGGAAAACACAAAAGCTTATGCTTTGGTCATAAGTCATAGAATAATGTCATTTGAAATATAACAGCACTAAAGTCGAGATTTGGTATGATGCTTTATTTTTTTTCATACAGAGGAAAAATCATATAAAAAACGAAGCAGTTAATAAAATAAAGTTTTCCAATGATAGATGAAAGACGGAAAGGTGGTGAGCCACTTACACTGCTCTGTGAGGCTTACAGTGAACAAATTAATTCATTAATGGACGTTTCAGAAAGTCACCTAATGGTTCCGCACGCAACTTGTGACGAAAAGATGCCGCAGAAACAGCATTTACAGTTTCATCCCCCAGAGCATTCCAAATCTTGGCCACACGCACAGAAAAGAAATGTTTTCGACAATCCAGTCTTGCGCCAGGAATTGATAGTTTCCAGAAATGACCACGTGTCCGATTGATACTCGGGAAAGGTAAAAAAAAAGGAAGATGGACGCCAGTTTGCTGATGTAAAATTTGGTAGGTGAGGACGAGATCAAGCTTAATCCTATGGAGTTCCAACAATTCCAGCCCAAGGATGCTTAAGCGGTTCTTATACGACACATCACGAAGGTCAGGATGTCTCTTCGTGAAGCGCCTCTGCACTGCCTCGATACAATCAATGTTACCAACAAGATGTGGGGACCACACCAGGGTGGCATTTTCCAAGAGTGAGCGAACAAAAACCTTGAATGCCCAAGCCCTGATAGAATTATTACTAAGTTTAAAACATCTTTCCACAAGAGCCAACCTGCAGTAGGCAGACGTACAAATCCTGTGGCAATACACAGAAAATTTAAGATCGTGTGTAAACCAAACTTCCAGGTCTTTTACTTCATCAACCGAGGGGAGAGGAACCTTGTCCAACGAATAGTAGCAATTAACCCGCCTAGCACCCACGTGGAAAGAGTGGCACTTTTGGAATGAAAGGGGAATCTGCCAGCATTTAGACCACCCGTCGGCAATTTTTATTTGCAAAACCAGATCATTGGACAGGTTTTAGTTCATCAGTTCAGCTTCAACCTTAAGGTCATCATTGAACTTAAACCCATAAACGTCATGATTCCCAAACTTAAGGTCATTCAGATAAATTAGAAAGAGTAGTGGGCCCAGGACGGAGCCCTGTGGGACTCAGCAGGGAACTGATTTCAATGATGAGAATGAATTAGCAATTTGAACCCTTTGTACCCGATTTCCAAGAAAAGCAGCAATCCAATCATACAGTTTACCTGTAATTCCGCTTTTGTGACCTTAAGCAGAAGTTGAAATCGAAATAGATTATGTCAGATTGAACACAAAAATCTAAAACACTGGACCAGCGGTAAAAACTTTGATTTTCTGGTTTTGTTTACCTATAGATTTATTTGTTAGAATTGCCGTTTCTGTACAGTCCTACACAAAATTGGTTTCAATAGGTTTAAAGCGGTTCGCAGAACACTCCCTTTTAAGAGGACACATGGCTTTAATCCTGTCGTTGTAAGTAGGAATCTGGCCAGTGCTTGGTCATACAAAGCACCTGAACTTAATTCAGCTTTCAACGACCTGTTAAAATTTCGAACCAAGTTTTCTGCCAACCCATTTGTTGACAGGTTGTATGAGGCTCCAGTTATGTGTTTGATACAATTGTTCTTCTCAAATGTTGGAAATTCTAAACTCGACCATTGAGGCATATTATCTGTCACGAGTACCCGAGACAGGCCCTCACTAACAAATAAGTTTTGCAGCACTTTAATAGTACTCTCTGAAGTAGTCAAACTTATATAATAGATTCCTGGCCATTTAGAGAATGCACATATAATTACAAGATACATTTTTCCCTTTAATTTCACAAAAATCTGTGTGTACCCTGTCCCAACATGCATTTGGCCACAGCCATATTTACTTTGGAGCCTATATATTTCATATGGGATTTATTGGCAGCTATCGTATGATTTTACTAAATTCACCAAATCTTGGTCTAACTTAGGCCTCCAAACATAAGAACGAGCCAAAGCTTTCATACGAACAATTCTGTAGAGCCTTAAATGGCACTCTTTGAGGATTTGTATACGCAATATTTTAGGAATCAATACTCGGCCCCCCCCCCCAAATAAACAGTATTGTTCAATGCTTAGTTCATTCTTTCTACTTTCAAGTGTGACGTCCCAAGTTAAGCAAGAAACATCACATCAATTATTCAATTGACAAGGTTGTAACAATTGTAGCGCGACGCCATAGCGTCAGTGTCTCATATCCTGAAGCGTAGTTTGGCACATTTCAGGTACTTGGGGGGAAAATAATAACGCGGCACAAAAGCTTAAGTTGTGGTAAAATAGAGAGCAATGACCCACCTGACAAAATTAACTAGTGTTTGAATTTCAGCTAAGTGGCTTTCAATGTAAAATTTGACCGTCAATAACATTGCAAATGTGTTACTAGTTTATTCTTCTAGTTTCTTCTTCTTTTTCTGGTCCACTCATCCCGGTGTTAATTCCCATAGGGTTATTATTCACCGTACTGAGTCCAGCTATGAAATTTGAATAATGGCTGCAGTACGACACGAACTGCATACTTTTTCTGGTTTACAGGTTTGGGGTGTAAAAGAAAAGACGTGGGATAGCGTGGAAGTACAAAAGTATTGTTATAACCATTGTTAGTATTGTCAGCATCGTCTCTGATGGGACAGCCAAATTCGGACAATTATAACGTGTATACTAGCGTGCATATCTAGACGCACGCTAGTGTGTTGCCGATAAATCTAAATAACGTTGCCAAAGAAATTGTGTCTACGTCCAGTTCACGAAAAACAAAAAGCAAAATATCAAAATAAAACTAAAAACTAAAGAAGAGACTACTAAGTTGAGAATGGTTCGGCCTGTCAAAGGAGTGATATGAAATTAAAACGTTAGAATTACCACTCAAGATACTGTTGACGTGGCAATTCATTACACATCTGCAGGCTATTTGAGTTGAGTCTAATACAAACATTAAAAAAAATGAGTGATATCAAATCAAAATCCAAAACTGGTAAAAGGAACCGCCAAGTTCGGAATGGTTCGGCACTTCAAAGGAGTGATATCAATGCATCAAAACATTTGCCAAGTTAATCGCACCGACTAATCCTTTGCACATTAAATGAAAACGTGAATGAACATTGCTAACAAAAGGCCGATGGCCGAGTGGAGGTCCGTTTATGAATACACTCAAATGGGATCTTTGTAATCGCATCTCGCAATAACCACTTCACCAATTTAAACCAGCTTTTGTACATTGGTAACGGTACATCTAGAGAAGGTTTGAAAAAAAAATCCGGAATCGGGCAAGTTGTTGAGCAATAATGAAGGTGACAAAATGGGCCAAAAAATGGGCCAAAAAATGGGTCAAAAGCCAAGAGCCAAGATGTCAAACAACAATGAGGTCATAGTTTGTTCATGGAAAGTTTATTTTGGCAAGTCAAAGTTTCTTTCTTTCCGATTAGTTTTTCCGATCAAACTATGACGTCACGAGCAGTTTCAGAAAGAGTGGTAATAAACCAAACTGAAGATATTTTCACTTCCCGTTCACCGATTTGTCGTTTGAAAACACCATTTTTAAGATTTTTTCACGAGCTTTCCAATGGTCTAAACTCCAAGTAGCTGCCTCTAATTGTTA
Source organism: Lithobius niger (assembly GCA_023313725.1). NCBI lineage: Eukaryota > Metazoa > Arthropoda > Chilopoda > Lithobiomorpha > Lithobiidae > Lithobius > Lithobius niger. The sequence goes on from JAHWFP010026011.1 coordinate 86,822, forward strand.
AGAAAGTACAAGGCAAAGTGTTAATTTCATTAGGGTTTTTTTTTGGTTTTAAAATCAGTTTTGCATATGCCAACCAACATGTTTTTAATAAGGTGTGCATTTCTGCCTGTGCTGCATCAATGACGATGTTTTCATGATACTATCTAGCTTAGTAGCTACTTTAGCATCCTTGCTCTGGTTTTGATATCACTACTTTCAAATGCCGATCCTTTTTCTAAACTTGGTGGCCTCCTTATGCCAGTTTTAGTTTTGGATGGATTACTATGTTACATGTTTATATTCCACGGAATGTTTGAGCATTATGAATTTGAAAATAAATGTTTGGAAGACGGAAGTGGAAACCCAGCAAAATAGCAAAAAAACGGAGTCTACGCTAATATGTCGACAGTGGAAATGGTGGTTTGTTGATTTTTTTTTATTTGTTAGTTTGTTTGTTGGTTTGAGTGGATGCATCACGCAATAACCAATACATCAGTTAAACCTAATTTTGAATATTGATAGTGGTACACCCAGAGGTGGTTTGTAAAAAAAATTAAATAGGACCTGTCATTAAGGAACAATGCTATCCAGTGCTACAAAAGCAAATGGACAATGAAACAAGGTGCGAATGGGCAAACGAAAAGATGAGCCAAAATGCTGTCTCGAAAGTAGTTGCAATGCACTCTCAAACACCTACCCGTACCCGGTGTATCGCTCGTTCGTTCGGTTGTTTGTTTGTTGGTTAGTTGGTTTGTTTGTCGATTTGATTGTTGGTTTGTTAGTTTGATGGTTTATTAGTTGGTTCGTTGGTTTGTTTGTGGGTAAGCTCGTTTGTTTGTTCGTTCGTTTGATGATTTGTTTGTGTGTTGGTTTGTTTGTTTGTTGATTTGTTTGTGTGTTGGTTGGTTGGTTTATGGTTTGTTGGTCGGTTTATGGCTTGTTGGTTGGTTTATGGATTTTTTATGTGTTCGTGTGTTTATTGGTTTGATTGTTGGTTTGTTTGTTTGTGGATTTGTTTGTGTGTTGTTTGGTTTGATTGGTTTCTTTTGGTGATTTATTTGGTGGTTTGTTTGTTGGTTGGTTTGTTCGCTTCCCTTTATTTTGTCTATAGTGTAGGTGATGACGTCCTAGTTGTGATGATATCACTCCTTGAAGGGCCAAACCATTTGGAACTTGGTGGTCGCTTTTACCAGTTTTGGTTTTTGACTAGGTTTTAGCTCTATGTCAATCTTTCCTTTTTCAGGCCAACCTAGTGTTAAACAAAACTTTCGAAAGAACAAGGTCTTGCTTCCTACAATTTTCTAGCTGAAATAGTAATACAGGATTATCAAATTGCTTCAAACTCATGACTGCATAGTGTCTTTCTCAATTTATTTTTACTGTTAGTTAAAGGCAACCTGGATAAAGCATCTGCAGTGTCATTTTCAGAGCCGCTCATCTTTGTACTTCCGTGCTTCCGTGACAGGTATAGCCTTGCTTGGGTTAAAAATCCACGTTAAAGCTTGTTTATCGGTACAAACAGTAAACTTATCACCATACGTATACGGTGAAAGATTTTCACCCCAAAAATAACGCTCAGAATTACCTGGCCTGTTTGAGCATAGTCCTTTTCCGCTGCAGTTAAAGTTCGAGAAGGCAAAAGAAATTGGCCGTTCCTCCCCATTCGGAAAAACGTGCAACAACTCTGCTTCCACTCATTAGGACAATCCATCGCACATCAGCTTCAATGGTAATATGTCATCGTAATGATCAGGCATTACGCTGTTCAAAAAAACTAGTTTTACCTTTTGAAAAGTATTTTCTCAAAAATCGCTCCAAAACCATGGCATGTCTTTTTTCAACAAGTTGTTAAGTGAAAAAACGATTGAAGCCATTTTGGGCACAAATTCGACTATTGGCTTAGGGAAACTCCAAAAATATTCAAGATTGCCCTAGTGATGAGTAGCAAGACTAGGGCAATCCTGAATAGCTTCTGATGTATCGGGTATATTCATGAGACCTTTACTAGTGATTTTAATTCCTAGATAATTCATTTCATTACTCCCAAGAGGGCATTTATATCGTCTTACCGTAAGACCACTATTTTGCAGTTTTTCCAGTACAACATTTAATTAGCATCATGTAAGTAGGGTAAAATACGATATTAAGTCAGCTATATACCCCCCACTTCCTGTCACGTGATAAAAGTGGGGGTAATGATGCACTTCCGGTCACCTGATGAAAAGTGGGGGTTAATAGCGTCCTTCTAGAGGAGGGTGGAAAAGTGCTTTTTACTACCTTTTTTTGTCGATCTGGAGGAGGGTGGGTTGCCACTCACCTGATAAAAGTGGGGTAGGGTAAAATACGAGTCCCCCCCACTTCCGGTCACCTGATAAAAGTGGGGGTAATGATGCACTTCCGCTCGCCTGATGAAAAGTGGGCATCCTTCATCAATCTAGAGGACTACCTTTTTTCCGATCTGGAGGAGGGTTGCTACGATACCCCTTCCTGATAAAAGTCGGGGTAATGATGCACTTCCGCTCACCTGATAAAAGTGGGGTTCATCCATTTGGAGGACTACCTTTTTTCCCGGCTATCTGGAGGAGGGTTGCTACTTCTGGTCAAAATGGGGGTTCATCGAACTGGAGGAGGCCAAACCTTTTTTCGTCAAGATTGTGGACGGTGCCTACCCTTCATTCGTTTTCGTCGATCTGGACCTTCTATTACGTCAGTCACAAGATCAAAGTGGGGGTAATGACGTAACTTCCGGTGGCTTCCGTCAATCTGGAGGGAAATGCAGGATCTAAAAGAGGGCGTCAATCTGGAGGAGGGTGGTTTTGTATCCCGCATGTTTTTTAGACTCGCCTAGGGAAGAAAGGGATATGAAAAATTGTTTTCTTAATATAATAAAAGGAATGAAAAGTTTTCTTTCGAGAAAAAGAAAAATGAATTCAAAATCGTCGTTTACGTGTACGTATTGTGGAAACGTCTACGCAACTCGACAAGAATTGATCCATCATCTTCCCAACCACCGATCCGATCTTCGACCAGAGTGTTTACTCTTCGAAAACGAGTTGAAAGATGTTGAAGGTGAAGTAACTTGCAAGTTAGTGCATGATGATACGCATCGAATTTATTTCCGCAAAACTGAATATCTCGATTCATCCCTAGCGCTCAATTTACTCTATTGTCCGCTTAAATTTCTTATTACGACTTGCTTAGATGAACTGACCAATTGTAAATTTCAACTGTGTTTAGAAGCAGATTTTAGCAGGGATTCCAACACAGTGCGAGCCTATTTCTGGTCCCTCTATACAGCTATTTACAACGAATCTGACGTGTCGGAAATCTTGGAAGATGCTTGCAAAAAGATACAACAGTCCGTCGAAATTTTCGAAGAAAAGGTTAGTGCTTGGCACTTTTTGAAAGTTCAGGGTATAACCGTAAAAGTGGCAAAAATCGATCCTTTCTGCCCTAGTTCTTTCTAACCTTTGCCAAGTGCATTACGCAAGAAAAGCAAAGTTATAGTGAACGTGGAAAATTCTGACGAAAAATGCTTTCTGTATTCAGTTTTAACTGCTAAAATGAAGTGCTACGAAACCGAGGTTAAATATTACGAAAAATTTTTGAATATCGTAGACCATTCCATGTTGATGTTCCCCGTGAGTCTACGGCAAACTGATTCCTTCGAACGAGTCAACAATTTGTTCATTAACATAATTTCTTACAAGGGATCGATAGGATTACACCCAGTGAGAGTGAACAAAAATATGGAAGGAGAAGTAATTGACCTGTTACTAATAGCCGACGAAAAAGGAAATACTCATTACTGCGCCATCCTCGATATTGATAGGGTACTCCGATTTCAAGGTGTTGGTAGTAACAAGAAATTTTACTGCCGTAACTGCTTCGCGGCCTTTGGTAAAGAACAATTCATGATGGAGCACACCAGTAAATGTGTGAGATTGAATAGGGCGCAAGTACTCACTTTCTTGCCACCCAGCACCAACACGTTAAACTTCCTACACTACGATAGACGCAATTCTCATCCTTGGGTAATTTATGCAGATTTCGAATGTATGCTCAGACCCGTACATACTAGTACCACCGATCCATCCACGAGTTCATCTACGAAAGTCAGTTAGCATTCGCCTACTAGTTTTGGCTACGTCGTTGTTGGTCCAGAAAATGAATCGTGAGTCAAAAATTCTACCTCGGCGAGGAGGCGGTGGATAAGTTTTACGAATGTATGAATAGCGAAATTCAAAAGTTTGCCACGATTATCTCACGACCAAAACATCTAATGATGACTGCCGACGATGTAACTTGGTTCTCGAAAACCGATACTTGTTACTACTGCAACAAAGTCATCATCGCCGTTAAAGTGAGAGATCACTGCCACTTCACGGGAAAGTTCAGAGGTGCTTCTCACATAAAATGCAATCTGGAAGCTAGGACAATAAATACTATCCCGGTCGCCTTCCATAACTTGGAAGGCTACGATATGCATCTTCTGATTTCTGGACGGAAAATTTCCCTTCGGGAGTAGACGTTCTTGCTAGAAACACCGAGCGTTTGATGAGTATGACCATTACGCGATACTTTTCCTACGGTGAAAAGGACCTTTCGGTAAGGTTGCGAGTTTTAAACAGTTATAGTTTCCTATCTTCCTCGCTCGAAACTTTGGCTAAAAACCACAAGAAAGATCGACCCTTCCCCATCTTAAAAACTGCTCTCGATTCTGTAGACTGGTTCGCGCCAGGAGTGAAAAAGGAAGAAATCTTGGATTTATTGACACAAAAAGGCCACTACCCGTACGAGTATGTGCAGTCTATGGATGTGTTTGAAGACCAGGAATTACCTCCTAAAGCGGCGTTCTTCTCCTCTCTACGAGGCGAAGGCATCACCGACACGGAGTATGATCACGCAACGTCAGTTTGGAAGTTGCCGAAGGAGAAAGTTTTTAAAAATTACCATCTCGTATATCAGATTGACGTGTATCTTCTAGCCGACATATTTCAGACTTTCAGGGAAACTTGCTCGGTCAATGACAGCATAGATCCTTGCTACTACGTATCTACACCAGGGTTTAGTTGGGCAGCTGCGTTGAAAAAAACCAAAGCCGAACTAGAACTGTTTACGCACGGAGGAAAGCATAACTTTATAACTTCCGGTATCAGAGGTGGAACAACTTTTGTGTCGAAAAGACACTCGATCGCTAATAACAAATATCTACCAGATACTTACGACGGCAATTTACCTAGTCTGTATCTAGTAGATTTGGATGTCAACAACTTATACGGGCTAGCTATGACGGAATTCCTTCCCTACGATCGATTTAGCTGGCTGACGAAGAAAGAAATTCTCGAATTTCGCTTGGCGTCGGTCGAAAAAGATTCGGAGTACGGTTGTATATTGGAAGTGGACTTGGACTATCTATCCGAGCTACACGAAGATCAGAACGATTATCCTTTAGCGCCGGAAAAGTTTAAAATAATGCCGAGACTCGTGTCTACCTTCATGAAAGAAATGGCAGGAAACAAGAAGATCCTTTCAACTTCCAAACTGACGACCAACTTGCTCCCGAAGAAAAACTACGTAGTTCATTACAGGAATTTACAATTCTACTTGAAGCACGGTTTAATTTTGAAAGGTATCCGCAGAATTCTAAAATTTCGTCAGAAGCAGTGGTTAAAATCCTACATAGACTTTAACACCGAGAAGCGTCAACTAGCTACGACGACGTTCGAAAAAGACTTTTTCAAATTGAAAAATAATTCATTATTCGGAAAAACCATGGAAAACAAATCGGAGAGCTTATCCGTTAAATTAACCACCGATCCAAAAAAATCAATCAAGTACAGCACTCTACCACACGCGGATTCCTTCAAAATCCTCAACGAAAATCTCCTACAGGTAAACTTGAAGCTTCGTAACGTCAAGTGCGACTTACCAACTTACTCCGGTTTCTGCATCCTCGAACTTTCCAAACTTACGATGTACGAATTTCATTATGAGTTTATGCGTCCAAAATACGGAGACCGCGCGCGTTTACTTTTCACAGACACCGACAGCCTGTTCTACGAGGTAAAGACTGACGATTTTTATCGGGATATGGAAAGTGAGCTAGATAGATTCGACACCAGCAATTACGATCCGTCGCATCCTCTATATAGCATTAAAAACAAACAAGTCCTGGGGAAAATGAAAGATGGAACGGCGGGCATCCCGGTGAAAGAATTTGTAGGCTTGAAAGCAAAAATGTACTCGTTTTTAGTCGGGGAAGATAGCGTTAGAAAGGCTAAAGGGATTAGTAAAGCGTTTATCCAAAAAAGTCTCTGCCACGAAGACTACCAAAAAGCGCTATTTTCGAAAACATCGTTGAAAGCTACGTGTCGCAGCATTCAAAGTAAGGATCATCAGCTCGCCACGGTTGAAATTTCGAAATCATCCGTATCTCCCTACGACGATAAGAGATTCGTGTTGGAAGATGGAAAACATACATTAGCGCACGGTCACTACAGAACCGGCATACCGTACGATTTTGTAGATGACATAATCGATCCGATAAAGGATGAAGAAGCTGAAGAGCGTGCTTCGCTGGTAAAAGACGAGGAGGAATCAACCTATGAAATACCGAGACGAAGCGAAGAAGAAAAAATGGTGGCTAATAAAAGGAAAAGAGACGCTGCTTTTCGTAAGAAATGTGCAACAGAAACTACGGAAGAGGGAAAGGTTAGGTTGGAGAAAATGGTCGCCGCTTTTGCTAAGAAACGTGCGACAGAAACTGTCGAGCAGAGAAGAGATAGGCTGGAGAAAATGGCCGCTGGTAAAAGAAGAAGAAAATTGATGTAAAAAAATGTCGTACCAAATCGGTACGGATATTTTTAGACAGGTCAAAGGTTGCTAATGTTATCGGTCCAACTATTAAATTTTGAATCGTATCCCTTCCACTTGACAAAGTAGAGTATTTTGCCATCTTTTCCTTTCTTCTTACGTAGTACTTTTTCTACTAAAAAAAAGTCAGGAACAAATGATTTTTGAATTTCCAGTTCGTAGAAACCCCCGAGAATAGGTTCGCCCGAATCGTCTTTTAAAAGGTAAGTTACCGGATCAGTTTTTTGCACTTTGCGAATCGTGAAAACTTCGTTGGTAAAATTTTGGAGATATCCTTTATCAAAAATTTTTTTGACTTTAGAAATTCTGACTTTATCTCCTACGACAAACATTGGTTCTTTAGACGGTCCTTTAGGTTTCGCTCGTCTCAGCAATGGTTCGTGACGCTTGGTTACTTCCCTCGGTTTCAACTTCGTAGTAGAATGGACGGTGTCGTTGTACTGAGAAACTAACTCGTCGATAATATCTACCCATTTATAATTTCACCGCCCGGTGAATCTTTTCCACATCCGAGTTTTCAGGGTTCTATTGAATCGTTCTACCACGTTCGCCTTCATCTCCGAGTGTGTAGAGTACATGTTGATGTTGTGACGCTTAAGGAGTACTTTGAAGTTTTTATTGTAGAACTCGCTCCCTAAATCGACTTGTAAATTTTTAGGGGGTGTTGCTCCTACTAGTATTTTCTCGAAAGCTTCGGTAACGTCTATACCGGATTTAGATTTAAGGGGAATAGCCCATGCAAATTTGGACATGACGTTAATACAGGTTAATAGGTAGTAAACCCTTTATTAAGTTTAGCGTACGGTATCATTTCCACCAAGTCAGCCTGCCATAGATCGTTTAGGCCCAGTACAATCACTTTCCGTCTCGGAAAATTTTTTAGCGCTGGCTTGTGAAGTTCTTTTACGAGTTCGTCCATTTTTTTTATTTCCTATTCCGAATCTTAGTTTTGTTTTCATGATCTTCTTAACAATCGAAGCGGCTAGTTTCTCCCGCCACGTCAGGGAAGAATCGTCTCTCACTCGTTTAGCTTTTGAAGCGAGAACTTCATCGGCGACGTGCCGATCTTTTAAATCCGAGCTCTCGGAGTAAGCTATATCGTGTTCTTTGCACGCTTCGTCTAGCTGATTAATCCCAGGATCTCCTCGAGCCAATAGTTTTTCCAGTTTGGTTCCCGGACCGCAGTATTGGTAGCCGGGCAAATGCAGTTCTAGTGGTAACGTATCTATGATTTTATTTACGATTCCTTTCCCAGATTTGATAAAGGAAGCTCTTTTCGTTCCGCATACTTCGCAAAATACAACTTCCATTTGTCTGTTATTTTTTTGCGGTTATAATAATGGACGGCTCGGGGCCGTTAGCTGTGAGACACCTACATTTGACGCAGTACCTCGTCTCGATAGTTCTTTTGTTTTATACGTATTTTTTTACACTAAACCTAAATTTTGATAAGCCACCCTTTTCTCCCGCGCAGTTATGATTTGTCTTTTCCTGTATTTCAGATAAAATTTCAACCATCTCGTTTCTATGTCCGTCGTGACCGGCCGAAGCAGACTCGTACAAAAGCCTGAGTCTCTTTATCAAGTCGTTAGGATTGTCGTAATATTTATAATCTACTTTGCTACCCGCCTTTTTAACCATGCCACCACCCTTTTTTTAGATTTTTTCTTTATATCCTCCCAAATCTGACGAACCATCGTTACGTACTTGGTGCTACGATTAGATTTGGGTTGACGAGTTTTTGAATCGTTGTTGATGAAAATGGCGTCGGTATTTTGTAACATGTCCGCGTATGCTACTTTAACTTCTGGTGAGTAGGATGATTCTTTCAAATTTTTAGAAACTAGCAAACTCCAAAGCCAGCGTCTCCCCGTGTACTGCTTCCCCCCGACCACTATATCATTTTCAAAAATTTTAACCACTTTATTCGCCATGGTCAGCTCGCCTTTTTTCGAGTTGTACTGAAATCCGAATACCGAATCTGTTTCCTTGAGATTTGGTCCGACAATCTGACCGGGTAACAAACTATCGAGGGACCGGAGAGTTGGCAGGTGGGGAAGCTCCGGGGGGGGTATAAATACGTTTAGCTTGCACCGCGGAATACGTGGGGGTAACTTTAAGGCCGGTGCTCATAGAGGTGTATTCAGCCTCGAGAGAAATTTGCATTATTGGAGGACTCGAATATTCGGCGAGACTAATACTGGGATTCTCACTAGGAGTAGTGACATCGGAAGGCGTCAACGATAAATCCGTTTCGTAGTCATCAGTTTCTTCCTCTTCACTTTCTACCTCTTTATAAGCTTTAATCGGGGTAGTTTGCGTAGCTACAGTGTTTTTAATTGGCTTAGTTTCCGTGGCTAGAGTGTTTTTAATCGGAACACCGAGCACCGGTGTCAGGGTGCTTACTACCAGTTAAAAAATTCTTGTAGCGATTCTTCTTGCCCTCTCTCGCCCAAACGTCGATTTAGAAACTTTTTAGTTAAACGTCTTTTGAGTTTTGCAATTTCTCATTTCGTCTCCATTCTTTTGTTTAATAGGAAAAAACGAAATTTTGTATCGCCCCTCGTTAACATTTTGTTAATTGATAAAAACCCGTAAGGCTTTTTCCAACACGTTCTACACAACGTTTTAAAGTTCGAAAATTCCATGTCGGGGTCAACGTGATTGTCGTAAACGTGTTTCAAATTTAACTCATCCACGGGGAAAAGAATTAATAAATTTGCGTTGTCTCTGACCTCTTGCTTAGGAATTCTCGTGTAGGACTGACTGCAATAAAAACCATCGGCGTTTGAATGACGTCTTTGAGCGAAATAACGTTCGATGTTTTTTTGTTTGTCCAAAAGGCAATCGTCAAAAAGAATCAGGTTTCGAAAATTTGGGTCAAGTTCTTCGGGTGGAATTAAATCAATTTGAGAATCGTGAAAAAATGCTACGTTCTGTCCAATTTTTTCTTCAATTTCAGTAAATACAGACTGCAAAGCTTTGTACTTTGGTTGACATAAAGTTTTACTGTAAATATATAATCGATCGTAGTCGAGCCATCTTTCGTTACAGATGAAATTAAACAGCAAGTTAGTTTTTCCACAATTCGAGGGGCCTATAATTAGACATCTGATATTCGAAGGTAGGAACAGATGATTTTTAGGTTCTTTCTTTGGTACGAAAAAGTCATAGTTTTTAATTTCCATCGCTTTTTTTTATTTATGCATTTTTGTTGTTTACGGAGATACCAAACCCATAAAGTCTTCATCGGTAAATTTCTCGGAAGTATCGGAATGAGCTACTACAAAATCTACGTTGCACCATAATTTCACGTTGCTGGGAGACTCGTCGGTGACGTACACCGCGGTAATTTTCCCAGTGACTTCCGTCAGATTTAAAGCGCTGAAAGATGGCAAGTTAAACCACGGTTTGTATATAACATTTTTATTAAGTTTTTCTTTAGTTTTGTGAATCTCCTCGTACACCCAAGTTCTAAGACAGAGTGGTTTGTCTCCGTTACCCTTGTTCGCCTTTTCGCAAGAGGAGTAACAGGAAGAAGCCGAATGCATAGAATTGGGATAATTGAACGTAGTCAAAGACACGGGTTTTTGATCGTCAAAATCGATAAAATTGTTTCCATCCTTTTCTGGAAAATCCCTGGACTGCCTGAAAATCCCAGCGGTAGGTGCTTCCAGACATACAACCCTTTTATGATGGAGAATGCTAAAATAGGTTTTGACATTTCATCTGATTCAATTTGTAGGAAAGCATCTGTCAAATCTAATTTTGAGAACTTGTTGCAACCTGCTAAATTTGAAAATACCTCCTCCCCCTGGGGACTAGATCCAATTCGGTTACTCCCTCTAGATCGGCTGTTCCGGAGTAGTCACCTACAATTCTGAGACTTCTATTTGGTTTAACCTCTTCACAACCAGGCATAAAATTTACTCTAGCCTAAACAAACCAGATTTCAACATGTGGTCAACACAAATGAACATATGTCAGCAGACAAATCAATTGTTAGCTAAATGTTTGGTCTTTGAAACCACAGTCAAGGCAGCCAACAGAGGGAAGTTAATGCTATGACGAACGTATGTTCGTTATGGTGCGGCTTGCATACGTCTTCATAATGAACGCATGTTTGTTACTTGTTGCGAAGGGGTTTTAAAGACCAGAACCACAGGTGATCCCCACTGACTTGCCTCAATGGGTGAAACAATGCCAACTTCCACTAGCCTACTGAGCTCCTTAATAATCTTACTCCTTAGGGCTAGGGAAATGGATCTAGGTTTACAATACTTGGGCAGGCAATCAGGGTTCAAAATAACCCTTTGCCTTAAACTATGTAAGTTTTCCTAAACCTGCTTTAAACTATTCTGGGAATCTTTTTAGGACATTGCCCTAGCATTAACAAGTTCCAGTGTATTAACATTCTTAGTTACTTTACACTGATTAGCTTTAAACAGTTTCCTCCAATTCATTATAAATGCCTCAATTCAGTCCTTGCTGAATAATGGCAAAATGTTTATAGGGCTGATCATAACATCTAATTTTAAAGTTTTTCCATCATAGCATACAGAAATTCGAGCTACGAAAATTGAAAATCATGTTTGGAATCGTCAGAACAATGTTTGTTTTCTTTATTTCTACTTCATGTAAATGCTTTTTGTAGCAAATTTCGGGTTCTTTCAGTCCCTGAATCCATATTGAACAGTAATTCCTCATTGTTTACACTTGCCCATACTTGCCAAGCAACCCTTCTGAGTGCATTTATGGTTACAATAGTACGCACAAATGGGTGACTCCCTGATCCTGAATCAGATTCAGAGTCACTTGTGGTCAGGCTATCTTCTTTTACAAAATTTGTTTTTCTTGGCTTTTTCTGTCCCTCCCTTATATATGGAAGAAAAGTACCCCTTTAACCCAAAAGTGAAACAAGCCTTATCTCTAAAACCGACACTGGGTTTTTGTATGATTATTATTACCCCAGCAAGTACCCTTTACAAAATTGCTAGAGGGCCATTTCGCTTTTGAGCCATTTCGCTTTGATTTTTTCGTTAAATTTCATTTTTAACACTTTTTCTCTGCCGATTTCTAATGCACTTCGTTGCTCAGTTTCCCTGCTAGTAGCAAACTCCTAAGCTTTCGCCCATGTCAGAGCTGACTCCCCTAATAGCTATGGACTGTAGGATTAACCGTGATGCCTACTGTAAATTTATTTCTTAACATGTCGTCCAAGTACGTTCCAAAATTACAGTGTTCCGACAAATTCTTTAATTCAGAATTCTTTAACTCCTGAATATTTTCGGATTCATTTTGGTCACGTTTCGAAAACTAGAAGCATTTTACAATTTTATTTAGAACGGAATCAAGGCTGTCTTTCATAAATTTACATAAGTCCCCTTCTGTTTTGGTGCTAGGAAGTGCTGGGAAGTGCTGGTTTGCATGAACTTTTCAATCATTTATAATGTACGGCACTCAACAAAGACAAAAGCATAGGTACAATTTTTGTAGCATATACATTGTGAGCCTTAAAGTAGTTATCAAGCCAGTAAACATATTCCTACTGGTTGTCTTTAATATTGTAGGCGTAAAACTGCCTGAACATTGCCATGTTGCATGCAATTAAATAGATTAGCACTAACCTTTAGCTCTTGATAACATAGAAAATATCCCCGGTAATTCATGTAGATTCAAATGTCTACTGACCGTTGGCTCAAACTGCGTTACGAATGACCTTGCTCTGACGGTGTCCTTGAAATCAGTTGATTGCTCAATGACGCGTTCGCTGGCAAATTCCTACTCGCCACGCCGACTCTCGTACACCATATCACGATGCTGGCTTCTAAATAAATTGGAAATATTCGCCGAGAAACATCCTGAATCTGCCATATTTTCTTGAAATAGACTGTTTATTCTGCTACACCAGAAAACTACTGAGGATACAGGAAAAAGTATATTCATGGGAGTATGCTTTATAAGTAGAAAAATGTTTAATTTTGCGTTTCCCCCAAAAAAATTATGTTGCTACTTTTCTTCATCCTTTGTACGTAAACTCGTTTCAAATTCGCTAAATTCCACCTCATCGCCATTTCGGGGTGCATTAGAATCAACCCACATACTACTCACGGGAGAAACTGACACTTCACAAGGCTGCAGTGTACAAACCTTGATCGTCAGTTACAATTTTTTTTAAATTTATATTAGTCAACTGATACTCCTATCAGTTGACCACAAGCATGCATCAGAATGTACTGGATGATGGCGCCATCTCGGGGCAAGGTGAGACACCAGAATATATTTTACATATAAATTACACTTTCCAATCGTCACTGTAGGGACGGCCGTAAGCACGTCACTCATCAAGTGAAACTGAATGGAGCACACAATAATGTGCGAAATTGGGGATTAAACAGGATGGAAAGCCAATTCACAAAAAAAGTGGTAGGTTTCGAAGTATGTATGTGGTCCTATGATATTTTACAAGTAACAATTATCATAACCCATATTCATTATCAAAAAGAAAAATCATATTGTGGTGTTATGCATGAAGAAGTTACGTTTTACCAATTAAGGGTATGCTGGATTTATGTAGAGTAGGCAACGTTAAATAAGTGTTTCAGGTACAAAAAACAAGCACAGTTTTTGGAAATGGTCTGCCAAAAAAGCAGTAACGTCCTAAAAAGCATCGAGCTTTAAACTAGCACCAGTTTTTAAACACCATGAAAATAAAAAAAAATGTGCACATACTTAAAGAGCAATTACAGTATCCCATGCTATCAGTATTCATTGACATTAACTCGTGTTTTAGAAGGATTTTATTTTGTTAAGAAAATGACCTGATAATTGTGATTGCCGTCTTTATTATTGGATGTAAAAACTGTTTACCAACAGTGAACGTTATTTCATTGAAAAGTAATTGCCTAAAATTGTTTCATTACCATGTTAACAGGATTTACCAGAAAACGATAGGTTTGAAAATAAATTACCTACATATATTGGCTCCGGATACAATTTGCTGATGGGCAGTCCTGAAGGATCTAACATATTATTACACGTAGAAAACGATCCTGAACTAAAACCTACAACACAGATCCTAACGGTAATCCAAAATTTCCTATCCAATTGCTTACATATGAGTATTTGTGCAGTGACCAGGTCCATGAAAATTAGTTCATAGATGGAACTTTTTAGGATAGCAGCACTTGTTTTCCAATACTCCTAGTGTTAGAAATTTTGGGCATGCTTTTGAAGAAATTTTATATCTGACCTGAAATATGCATAAGTCGTCACGTTAGTTTGAATTACAGAAGAAATTTACTGCCTATCAGTTAAGTATACAGGGTGTTTCATAAAGTACTAAAAAATAGGCATATAAGACACAGGCCTATAAGACATAGGCCTCTGAATTGCAGGCCTACAAAATGTAAGCCTATAGTAGACCTAATAAAATGATGATGTTCACACGATTACTCCAAGTTCAGGTAAAGGTCCTAAAAAGCATTGCCTAGTTGTACATAGTTTTAAAATAGTTTTTCAGGTTTAAGGTTATTTTTTAATTCTAGGCCATAGTCTAGAACCCATTTTCAAGGCAAATCCGTTGGTATTTGAAATCCATTTATCGTGAGCGTAGGCTATCCACAAATATGGCAAATTTGCTAACCCAAATAGTAATGACCTTGTTTCAATTCGCTTGATATCACGTTGTTGCGGACTGCAATGCACGCGGGTTACCCAATGGTGTAGCCCTGCTCTTCCAATGTTGTAGCCATGTTAATAGCCAATCAATACTTTCTGCTTGCCCTCCAAGTTTATAGTACGGTAGACTACATTGTTGATGATTATCACCCGCAGTGTGTTGGTGAATTTAATGAGTTAGGGTTAATATTTTAATGCATAAAGCCGATTTGCTCTTGTAGCACATAGGAAAGTTTAGTTTTTAGTGGCGCTATCAGTAAGAAAAAGTTATTGCTTAAATTTACCTTTCCTAAATAGTGGACACCCAATCATCCAGAGTCACCAAATAAGAATGGAACTCTTGCGGATCCTTATTATTCTAGTTCTATTAAAAGCCCTCGTCCCAGAAGGTCGGTGTTAGTCAGCAAGTATTAGCTCTAGAGTTACCACTCTTATCCAAGTAGGATGGCTCAATCAAATTAATCATAACTGATTTAACGAGCCGTTTGCGGTTTTACCTTAATGCAGCATGTAATTGGACATGCATAGGTTAATTTTTGAGACAAGCATGTGAGAGAATTAACCGGGTAACTTTCACCAACAGTCCCCTTCGTCAGCATGTGAATCATCTTTTTCGCCGGCTACCCACAAACCCTTCAACCTAGCAGAAAAGGAGATCGTGACACACATGCCACGAAGCAGATCAGCAAGCCATTCGACATGTTACAGGGCATTATTTTACACTTCTCCAACACCATTTTTTGAAAGCACAAGCAAAACCTCGCGTTTCAGACACAGCTCACTCACTCCAATTACAAGACCCAAAGGCAGGAAAGTATGGTCATCTTATAATTACTCGAGATGTGTTATTCTGGTTCCGAGAAATTTAAACATTGTGTGGAGGGGACACAACGTTAATGAAATGGGAATGGGCATGTACTTGAGAACTTGCAATTGAAAGGAGGGTTGGAACTCTTTAATATTGTGTGGTATCGGGTAACTTGAAATTCGTTTTGTTATGGTTCAGCTGTAGCTAAAAGGTAGAGAACGGTAATCCAGTAGTATTAACCAAAGCACTCAACAACTCCCATCAAAAATACTAGGACAACCCGCATCAAATATCCACTCGACTCACGACTTAATTCAGATTATTTATTTATAACAAAAGAGAATAAGAGTTTTGAAAACATGTAACAAAGGTAAAGGTATGTTAAAAACATAAAATGTAGCGACTACATTCCCACTGTTGAGTCAAGCCGGCAACACTTTATCGCTAGTAGGCTAGTTGTGGTAAACAGGTCATTAACAGAAAGAAATAATTAAGAAGGTTCCTGCTTCACTACGAAGGTTCAGCAGCCATTATGTAACGGAATAAGACTAGCGGTTGACATCTCGTTATGGACATAATGCTGCCTAGTATGCTTCACGTTACGGAATTACATATTGCAACAAGTATCACGTTAAGGAATGGTTTAACTGGAGGGATCATCACATTACGGGTTAAGTGTACATCACATTACAGATTATTAGGGGATTTCCAACTTGGCTTCACATCACAAATAAAATTAGAGGACTGTATTAGACATCACGTTACGGAATGAACTTCCCGGAGCAATAGCTGCTGCCAGAACACCTACGGGACATGAACTTGTCCAGCAAGCAACCCTGTGAGAGATTCAAACACAAAAGAGACAGATAATTAGCACTGAATTAGCACTCTAAACGCAACCTTAAAACAATGAAGAATAACCTTGCTACTACGATGCCAAGTGACTTGTTAATATTTTCCGAATGAGACAAGTCATGGCTACTGAAGTTGTCGTAATAAATTCTTAGTGTTACACCGGGGATCAATAACAAATGTCCGAGGACGATATAAGGAACGTTTTTACCTCAAAAACAGTAGCGCCAATCGACTTCATGAAGCTAAAAAGTCAGGTTGAGGTGTGCAAGTAATCTGTGCGAAACATTGAGAGTGAAGTTATGTCATCCGATAATCTCGAGACCACTGGGGAGAGTGAGTTGCTTCAACGCATGCTAACTGTGGGGTCGTTACTTGTGGCACCATAATGGCTGCTTCAATTTAGGTTCCCATCTGTCAACCCTCCAGCTTCCCATAACTACTCTAATAGGTTAGCTTTATTATATTGTAAGCAATGTATATGGCATATAATCTATTACAATATAATGAAGCTAACCTATTAGAGTAATTATGGAAAGCTGAAGGGTTGACAGATGGGAACCTAAATTGAAGCAGCCATTGTGGTGCCACAAGTAACGACACCACAATCGTTACCAATGCAGTAGTAGGACGCCAATTCCTACAAAGACTACACTAACTGCCTTGGTTAAACAGACAAATTACCATAACACATGACAAGGTTGCATTATAACATAAAATGAGATGCGAGTTTAAAGGCTAATTCATTAAGAATTAATTATTTAAGGAAACAGCTGCATAGGTACCTGAAAGAGTATTTAACACAAGGTAAGCGTAATTTATTTAGGTTTTACGTATTTTTTATTTTAAATTTATTAATCTCAGCTGTCACATGAATGCCAGTCATGGCTCATTGAGAACCTTACATTACGCAAGATTTCCATAGGATTCCAGGAGCAGGAGAGAGATTAGTGTAGGGGAGTTTCTATATAGCCCAAGCCAAAATCTATCGCAAGGCACAACATAATGCCCCTGCCCACGAAAATGTGGTCCGCCACCTTTAGTTTACAACCAAATTTTTTAAAGAAGAGAATTATCCTTTCAAAAGTAAACAACGTTATTGCCACAAATTTAACAAAAATAATCAATGTTCTGAGCAATGACGAAACAAGGATAAATTGTTAATAAATTATAAACCGACCACATACCATATCACCTCACACTTACTAAAAATAATCCATTTTGAGTTCCAAAGAAAAGACAGACGAAAATTCTTGTTATGCCAACAATGCACAATAAAAAAAATACCAAAGTGCGTAAATGCCAACACATCACTGCACTCACAAGTAATCCAAGCTGTCAAAACGACTTGAATAGTTTCCCTGTGAGAAAATTACTTAACCATTTACAGAGGCATATAAAAGGTGGCAATGGTTCATTATGAAAATAACGTAACGGGAAAACAATACATTAATTAAAAAATTACCTCCAATGGAAAAATTAAAAGGGAAAAGAAAAAAATTCAGGGGAGGAAAACAAATATACCTGGAAAAATAAGGCATACAAACAAGTAAATGACGGAAAACACCATGCTGACCGCAGATCACCATCACACTCTCAGGTCTCTTTATTAAAATAAATCGAAAACATTAACGGGTGGGGAAAGTAAACCCTCAGTTCTTTCAGTTACACTCAGAACCACTCCGGAAGTAAAGAAAAAAGAAGCTTCCTTAATAATAATAATAATAATAAATAAATAAATAAATAAATAAATAAATCACGTTATTGCTATACATTCTCGAAGTCCTTACGGGCTTGTGTGAAAGCAACACATACATAAAACACATATATCAACGTTACAATAGTACACCTTGTAGTCCAGAATAAAATAAAAAAAATTATTGCAACAAATGTGAATGGTAATTTAATAATAATGATAATAATTTATTGCCAAAGACAGTGCTCGAAGCTTCAAGAGCTTGTATGAGCAGCAATACAACGTGATTTATACACTATTTCACAAATATTAACTTTGAATGATGAAAGTGTTAGCCTACGTTACATTCCATATAATTATACATATTCATATATTACATGGGCTAACAAGCATATCTACCCTCACCACATTGTATAGGACAATTATTAATTCTGATTCGTTAACCAATCCCTGATATGTTTTTTAATATTATTTCTA
The DNA here is from genome assembly GCA_023313725.1 of Lithobius niger. Lineage (NCBI taxonomy): Eukaryota > Metazoa > Arthropoda > Chilopoda > Lithobiomorpha > Lithobiidae > Lithobius > Lithobius niger. The sequence continues at coordinate 105,190 of JAHWFP010026011.1, forward strand.
GTTAAAATTGTTCTTACATCAGATGGAATATAATTAGGGAAGGATGGAATAATAATTTTAAGGCATCTTTTACCAAATGAATTTCTCCAAGTAGGCACATGGAGCCAAGGGGAATTTTTCTCCCTTGTCTTCTTATTTTAGTTTGATATGTATTGTCAAAGTAATTATTAGTAATGACAGTGAGCTTATACATTTGTAAAGTTTAAGAGCTTGTAATTCTTAAATATATCCTTTGTGGACATAGCATGCCTATTGCCAAACAATGCCTTTACAGCCTTATTTAAAGTCCGTTGTAAACTTTCAATATAACTGTTTGTTGTCGTCCCATAAATGGTGCATGCATATTTGACCTGTGAAAGCACCCAAGACTCATACAATGTTTTCTTAATATTGGTTCCAAACGTGCTGTTGACCATACAGGGTTGGTATAATTTTCCTAATTTTTTTTTTAATTTTTCAGTATGTGTATAAAATTTCCAATTTTCATCGATTTCAATTCCCGGATATCCTAATGAAGCAACTTGTTTAATTACAGGCATTTAGTACATGTACCATTATTTTGAGTTTTTACATGTGAGCATATGATACCATTTTTTTCAGTATGTGAAGTAGCTATATGCATAAAATTAGTTTTATCATTATTAAAGGCACATAACTCCCTCCGGTATATTTTAACAGTTTCACTCGATACATTACCGGAAATCGTTTGATATAAACTGATTTACCTTTCATTTGCTGGTCTAAGGGTACGATGCAGATGCACAGTAGTGGCGCGTGAATGTTATTAGGCTTGTTTTAAACGGCTCGGTCCGAGCGGTATTTAACTCCTGCCACATGGCTGGCAAGCCGCGGCCCTGGAGGAAGGATAAATAATCCTGCGCTCATGTTTGCGACTTGGTCGTACGATGTGTCACGTTGCCGTGGCCCCGAAATGAGTTTAACTAGTGTCGTAGAGCAATGCGCGCTGCGGTCGTTTGAACTATATTTTAGCGTAGGTGACACAGAGTAAAGTGGCCAGAACGGAGGGATTTATGTGCCTATAATGTATAATTCATTAGTATATAAATACTGATTAATGCTATTGAAATTTGTTTGTAGATTTCGAACCATGATTTCTTGCTTTTTCCATATAGATACTAAAAGAATATCATCTGCATACAAAATAATTTGGCCTTCAAGTTTTCCTTTAGTAATATCATTAATACAAATAATGAATAAGAGAGGGCCTAAAATTGAACTTTGCGATACTCCATATCAGACATTCATCCATTCACTTCGTTTATCTGCAATTTCAACACAGCTCTGTCTATGATTCATATAACTATCAAGAATGTGAAGTAATTTTCTACGAATACCAATATCATGTAGTTTATTATGAAGTATTTTATTATCTGTAGTGTCAAATGTTTTTTTAAATTCTATAGCATTTACACCAATGTGTTTACTTTTATTTAATGCATTCAAATTTTATTGTAATAAGACTAAGTCCATTCAAAGTTCCAATTCCCTGTCTAAATCCATATTGATGTTTATTTAGTAGATGTCATTTATTAAAAAATTTATAAATGCAGTTTGCAAAGTATTTTTCGATTATTTTGGTAAGAATTGGCAGTAAAGCAATTGGTTGATAATTGCCATATTGATTTTTTTAATTTTTTAAAATTTTTTTGGTCTTATTATTTGTATTTTAAGGTTATCAGGCCACAGTTCAGTGTCAATAACAGCATCAATAAGGATTTTCATAAAGTTTGCAGTTTGTTCTTTATTTTTACCAAAAAACTCTAAGAGAAAACCATCATGCCCACATGATTTCTTCATTTTAAAGTTCATCATAATTGAAATAATTTCATTTTTAGTAGGTTTTGAGATGAGGATTGAGTTGCTGCTAGTTTTTTTACTTCTGATTTTATGGTCATATTTGTGACTGCAAGTTTCACGCCCCAATGAATCCGTTTTCTGTTGTTTGAGAGTTGGTACTTCTTGATTAAAATAGTTTGAAAAAATTATTACAGAGTGTTTATTCATCTATTTCAGGAAAATTTTCTTTTATTTGGTCGTCTAGATTTTCTTTTTTTATTATCGCAAATTGTGTGTTTTTTGTCGCATATACTTTTTTACTATAAGATTTATGCATTTCAAAAAAGGATGCATAAAACCCGATTTTAGTATTTTTTATTTGTTTTGCAATGGTTTTTTTTTTAGGATTTTATATTCTTCCATTAGTATTGCATTAGTTTTATTTAATTTTGAAATCATATTCCATAGTTTATTTTTTTGTAATTAGTTCTAGTAGTTCCTGGTTCATCCATTCTTGTCTATAATTTGTTTTTATTTTTCCTACACATATTTAGTTTCAAAATTGTATTACTAATAACAATATTTTTACAACTTTTTCAATTTCCTTATAAATCTCATTTGGGTCTTTAAATGACTGCAAGTAGCACGGGTTGTAGTTTTTAAATTGTAAGTTAATACCTTTATGGTTTAGCTGTTGTATGTAATTTTTTTTAGCTTACTGTTCAATTTTGGAATCACTATCATTCCACAGCTGGATTGCTGTAAAATAATGATCAGCTATTTTAATTTTAATTACAAAGGAGATATGTTGATAATTATTTACCCTGCTATAAATTAGGTCTATGCAAGATTTACCTAGTTTGTTTTCTCTATTTTCCTCCCTTGTGGGTGAGGTAATATGAGCATTGAATCCCAATGAAGCCATACAAATCTCGAATCTTTCAGTATCATATTTTTCATTAGAATCATGGTAGCCTTCAAAAATGTTAAAATTAAAATTTCCAAGTAGGAGAATAATGATGTTTTTTTGTGTGATATTTTAATATAATCCTTAATTTCTTTTATAAAATGATGCCTGCTGGAAGATGGTTTTTTGTAAATGGTGATTACCCAAACACATTTTTGTTAAAGACGAAAACACTAGAAACCACTTCATTGTTATCAAATTTTACCTTTTTACAAATCGCGTTACGTATTGTATCTTCATTAAAAAGAGGAGGATTCCTCCTCCTCTTTGATTAATTCTGCAGTTTGCAAATTGTGTGTACCCTTTGATGTTATATAGAGCACATTATTATTCGGTGATGTTTACTTCTGTTAAAGCAATGAAATCCAATTTGATATTTGATGTGTAAAATTCTGCTAACTACGAGTCCCAATATAGCCTGCAGCTACGTAAGTTTGTGTGTATGCACTTAATGTCGTTTATTGCAGCATGGTTTAGTTTTAATTCAATATCATCAAAGTTTTCGCAAATATCATTGACTAAGTTGTCAGGTAGTAATTGTTTGTTGTCTATGAATGGAGCTACTCTGATTCCTGCAGTATTGGCTCTGTTAGTTTTTCTTTTTTATTTTTCTTCTTTCCTTCCACACTGTTTGCGATTGCGATCAGGTCTTCTTCGTTTTAATTATTTTTGTTTTCTGATCCATCCTTTCTTGTTTTACCTGCATTTTTCTGTATTTAAACCAGATGAATTTATGGTTTTTTAAAGTTATTGCTTAGCTATCCATAAAAGGGTCTTATAATATGAAGTTAGTTACTCATTTATAAATACTCTGTATATTATTATTTCCAAAAATATCATTGTTGCACAAGTGCTTTTTATTTTAGTTGTTTACTCAGATGTCTCGTTCAACTCGATTTTTGGACTGTATCAGTATTGTTGGGGTTTTATTGTTTTTCTTGGGAAGGCGATGGGCTTTATCAAACCAGTCGTTGTTAAAGTCTCTTAAACCAATCGCACCTGCAATTCTATAAATAGTGTCAAGCAAGTCTTCTTTCAGTTCCATGTTCACTCCAAATATCTCAATATTTCTATTTCTATTGCATTAGCTATTTTCTATGCATGCAGCAACTAACGAAGCAACCCGAAGGAGGCTTCTCTGTAAGGCTAGGGCGTGCAATCGTTTCCAATTGCGGTAGGTCTGCACACGTTCGCTCTGTCTGCCTCTTTCGTCTAGTAAATCGCTGCTATATAAAGCACGATTTAACAAACGAACGAGACTAGAAGGCTCCTACACTTTCAGGTGTGCGGATCCAAGAGGCTAGACAATGGAACAAGACGTATAATTCAAAGACTATAAAGTGGCCGGAGAAGAGGATTCTCAAACGGCTACAGGGATTCGACCTAGTCCAGTGCACAACGCCTTGCAGAAGGGCATGCGAGGAAATAGTTGTTCCGGGCTTAAAGCATACATATGTGTCGTCTCTATTACTTGAACCAACACCGTCACAGCGTTGTTTCCAACGTTTCAATTCTTGTTCTCAGTTGTTTGTTTAATTCCTTCATCGTTTTTAATTCAATTTGTATTTCGTCATATTTCTTATTAACAAAGTCAACACTTTTCAAAATTTCTTCATTTGAGTCAGACATCTTCTTTAACGTAACATCGATATTGTTTAATTTTGTATTCATTAGTCCGTTATTCTTTATGAAGTCTTTATTTTCCTTTTCCAGTATGATGCATTTATGCTTTTGTTCTTCTATCATTTTAAGAATCTTGTCGTTTGAAGTCCTAAAATCATCAATCTTTTTTCCAAATCGGACAAATTCTTCTTTTGAGGAGGGGGGGGGACTCGTGCTAATTCGTCATCTGAACCATCTTCATTTGCGGAAATTTTCTTGTTGGCATTTTTTGACGTTCTGCATCGTCTGCAGAACTAGGTTTTTTTTCTTGTCTCCCATTCCGGCAATTGTAGCTTCTGAGAGACCAGAGCATTTAATAATAATAATAATAATCATAACAATAATAATAATAATAATAATAATAATAATTATAATAATAATAATATTTTATTGCTTGAACGTGCTCGAAGTTCCAAGGAACTTGTGTGAGCAGCAAAAAACAACACTTACAATTTAACACAATAAATAACACAAAATATATACACTAAATTTACATTTGAAAGTTTTTGTCGATGAAATACATCAATAAATGCACATTAATAATAATAAAAAGAAAAAATCTCTTACATGTTTAATTAATTGTGTTAATTCCTTTTTCAATTAGTATTTTTCAACGATTTTCTAGGCACGTTATTTACATATACAACATTATCAGTAGATTAGTTTTAATTATTTAATATTAGATTTATATATTTCTACTATTGATTGTTTTAGGGCTATTTTTAACTTTGTTATACTTTGGTAATTAAGAATATTTTTATTCAACCTGTATATGTTATTGAATATATGTGGTATGTAGTAGTTTCTATTTTTTGTTCCATAGAAGTTATTCCAATCTGGTATTTTAAATTTATTTGTTGTTTTTTTCAGTCGTTCACTTTTTGACTCAGTTGCTTGTTTATAAGTGTTACTATAATAATTTTTGACAATGATTACATAATCTCGAAGGTCTTCTATCTTTAGAATTTTATTTTATAATAGATCTCGTGTGTTGTTTCATTTCTAAATAATACTTTTACTAATTTATTCTGAACTCTTTGTAGTCTTAATAATATATATTTTGCTGCAAAGCCATAAATTTCTATGCCATATCTTAAAATACTTTCTACCCACGCATCATATAATATTTATTTTTTATTTTTATTGTTTAATATATATTTTACTTTATATAACACTGGCAACATTTGTCTTAGTTTAATTATCAAGTGTGTTATGTGTTCTTTAAAGTCCCAGTTTGTTTCTATTTCCATTCCCAAATATTTCGTCGATTTCTTTGATTCTATTTTATTACAAGTATTTATACAAGGTTGTTTGTTACTTTCCTTTTCACTCATACACTTTTCTGTATGATGTACAACATTTTTGTCATGTTCATTTCTCATTTTTGGTACTATTATTTCTAATTTAATTGATTTTTCTTTACTTATATATAGTTCATTGTCCATTAACCATTCATTTATCATATCATAATCCGTTTGTAAGTTTTGTATCATGTCATCATACTTATAATTTATAGAAATCATCACAGTATCATCAGCAAACATATATATTAGTGTATTGTTTACATAATCTTCTATATCATTCACATATATTAAAAACAATAGAGGCCCTAACACCGATCCTTGTGGTACTCCAAATTTAATGTCTTTATAATCGCTATATTCATTATTTATTTTTAATGTTGCTTTTCTATTGTTAAATAACTTTTTATTATATTTAAAATTTTTCCTCTCAAGCCTATTTGTTCACATTTCCTAATTAATTTTTCATGATTAAAAGTGTCAAATGCTTTTTGTAAATCAATTAATATGGTACCTACATATTTTTTTTCATGTAATGCTTTTGTAATTATATCATTTACTTGTATAAGTAGATCTGTCGTTCCTTTACCCTTTGTATATCCGTACTGTATACTGTTTAATAATTAAAATTTCCTCAAAAAGTCTCTGATTTTATTCGAAAAATATTTTTCTATTATTTTACAATTATTGATAGCAGTGATATTGGCCTATAGTTATCTTTGTTAGTTTTTTCCCCTTTTTTTGTATATTGGTCTTAATACCTGTATCTTCAATTGATCTGGTCATATTTCGTTCTCAATCATGCAATTTACTAATTTACAAATAAATATTCCTGTGTTTTCTTTAGATTCTTTGAAGTTAGCGGTAGTAAATCCATCAATTCCTGTGGCGTTTGTATTTTTTAATTCAGTAATAATTTGTATTATTTCTGTTATTCCTGGTTCCTGTATAAACATTGAGTTTTTAATAAATTTTCTGAGCTTTTCCTTTGTTACTTTGTTTCTTGTATACCTTATTGTAATGTTCACTCTGTTTGTAGATATCTATTTTTTGTTGAAATTTATTTTTCAGTTTTGGTACTTGACTTTTTAAATTCTCAATAAATTCATTTCTCAGTTTATTTGGTTCTGTTACTTCAAACGTTTTCAGTAATGTTGCATCAATATTTTCTTTTCCCTTAAATTTTCCATTTATTTCCTGTATTGTTGTCCATAATGTTTTGTTATCTTTTTCTGCTTCATTTAATTTCTTTTTATAAAAATTTTGTTTGCATACTGCTATTTTTCTCAACCTCTATTTTCAAATCTCCGTATTTTTTTATAGTATCGCTCTTTTCTTTTAAGTTTTTTAAAGATTTCTACATTTGATTTTTTTTATTTATAAGGTCCAACACATCTTGAGTAATCCAATCCTTCCTTTTTTT